>PVJH01000332.1:77301-348884 GCA_004026705.1 Nesogale talazaci | reverse complement strand
TGTAGTGTGGCAGTCATGTACTTACATCAATTTCAGGATTGGGAGTGTAGGGGTGGAGTCTAGCCTGTCAATCTGGAGATAGCCAATGTGACCTCTGTGTGGGCATGGCTTTCTCCTGAGAATTCTGGGAAATCTTGCAGTACTTTTAGTCCCTTGGAAATGCTCTACTGACAAGACACAAGGCTGATTCCATGTGAGCCATCCTGGAGGAGAAGCCACATGGGACTACTTTAATGGAACCAGAACTCTGAAGTCAGAAAAGCTACATGGAGACTCCTGCCAGTGCTGAGATGCTTCTACCACCATGGATACAAAAGACTCTGTACCAACTGGCCAGTGATTGTCCCGGCATCATTGCATGTGCCTTGGGAATCTGAAGAAGACTTTATAGACTGGTATCAGACATATGGGCTAATATCAGACTTGTGGACTTGGACTGGATTAGGTTGGGATGTTTTCTCAGTGTTCCATTCCTCTTGTATATAAACCTCTTCCTTATATATTAAAAAAATTAGTAAAAAACAAAAAAGAAAATGAGGCTGAGTCCAGGTGGCATAAGTGGTTGAGTGCGGAACTGCAGCCTGCGGACTTGGCGGTTCAAATCCAACGGCGGCTCTCAGGAGCAGCACTGGGTAGCGCCCACAACCACCAGATGCAATGATGCTCCCCCCCCCAAAAGAAAGAAAAGAAAAGAAAATGGATAAATCTCATAAAATTTAAAAGGGAAAATATAAAAACCCCATAAACATTAAAACAGTAGCAAAGAATAAATGAGACAAGAAAACCTACCAACAAAATGAACTTGACACAGAAAATTATAAGGAACAAATAAAGCAACAACACCACAACATACACACATCCAAATTACCGCAATGTTTTGTACCAACCAATAACAGCACTAAATTCAAAAAGATTAAATGGATCCCTCAAGAGTCAGAAAGTAGCAGAATGGATAAGAAAACCAAATCAAACCCCAAACTTATTGCCATTGAGTATATGTAAGTTCACACTAACCCTAAAATGCAAGGTAGAATTGCCTTTGTGAATTTCTAAGACTCTAACTCATTACAGGAGTAGAAATACTCATTTTTCTCTGGAGAAGCAGCTAGTACTTTTGAACTGTGGACTTTGTGGTTAGCAAACCAATGCATAATCACTACACCACCAGAGCTCCTGGGATAAGAAACCAGGGCCCATCAATATGCTGCTTACAAGAAACTCATTTTAGACACAAAGATAAAATAGATTAGAAATCAAGGAATAGAAAGAAATATATGAAATTAATGTCAATTTAAAATATATAAGTGGCACATTAATCTCTGATAAAAATTGACTCCAGGTCAGAATCCACTAAGAAAGACAGAAAAGGACACTACATAAAAAGCAAAGGGATGACTGAACAAGAAGGCATAACTATAATATGTATTTTTGCACCAAATAAAAGACCTTTGACATACATTAATCAAACTCTATAGATCAGAAGCAATAAATAGACAACACTACAATGATAGTAGAAGACTTCAATATACCATTCTCAAGGAAGGACAAATAGAAACTGAACAAAGATACACAAAAATAAAACAACCCAATGGACTTGACCTCTTAGACATATACAACACCTTTCATGCAGCGCAACATACATTCCTTTCCAGCACACATGAAACATTCTCTGAAGTGGACTATTTGTTAGGACACAAAGCAAACCTTAGTAAATTTTAAAACATCAAGTGATTGATTACAAACTATCTTCTCAAATCACAGCACTATAAAATTGGAAATCAACAATCAGAAGATCAAGGGGAAATATAAAATACTTGGACAATGAACAACACCTTACCTGAAAACTCCTGGATAATTGAAGATGTAAGAAATTAAAATTTTTAATTTCTTGAAGCAAATGAAAATGGAAATACAACATACCAAAACCTTTGAGACACAGCTAACATAGTACTCAGAGTACAATTTATAGCAAGGAATGCATACATGAAAATGAAGAAAAAACAAAACCAACACATTACTCCATCTCCAATACCTAGAACATGAGCAGCAAAATAAATCATTATCCCAGAAGTAAAAAAATAAAAATGAACAAGGCAATAAGTTGGCTCATTGGCTGTATATACCAGTAACTCCACATCAAAAAAGAACAAAGAACTAAAATTAACAGCCACTAACACATGAACATCAACAAGTGGAAAAATTAATAGCACAACAATCCCTTGAAGATGAGAAGAAATTATATAAATTAGTGCAGAAATGAAACTACAAATTTTAAAACTATACAAAAATTAATAAGACAATAAGTTGATTCTTTGAAAAGATGAACAAAATTAGTAAGCCACAGGCAAACCTAACAAAGGGAAGAAATGAGAAAAAGCACATCTGATAAATAATAGTTTAATGGGTGACATTACAACAGAACCAATGAGATAGAAAAATATCATAAAATATTATTTAAAAATTGTATTCTATCCATTAAATTTGAAAACCTGGAAGAAATGGATAAATTTCTAGGAAAGCATTATTTATCTAAATTACCACACGCTAATGTAGAAATTCTCAACAAGCCTATAAAGCAAGGAGAAAGAGATCTGGTCATTAAAAAAATTTTTTTAGCATCAAAAAATCTGATGATTTTTTTCACATGATTTAACTGGAGAATTTTACCAAACATTTAGAGAAGAGTTAACATCAATCTTCCATGAACGATTTCACAATATACAAATGTACCATATACTACCAAACTCATTTATGAAGCAAGGATAACTTTTATGTCAAAGTCTGACAAAGATATCACCATAATTGAAAATTATAAGCTAATATCTCTGATGAATATAGATGCCAAGATTTTCAATCAAATTCTACACAACAGAATTCAACAAAGCATCCAAAAGTAATTGACACTTATACTAGAGATCTAAGGATGGTTTAATATAAGAAAAATAATCTATGTTATTCATTACATTAAAAATAAAGGATAAGAGCCATATATTTATATTAATTGATGCAGGAAGACATTTGATAAAATTTAACATCCATTCTTGATAAAACACTGAATAAAATATGAATAGAAGGGAAATTCCTCATCATAATAAAGCCATATATGCAAAACCAATGTCTAGCAACTTATTTAATGAAGAGAAATTGAAAACATTCCCTTTTAAACAGAAAAGACTGGCCTGCATTTTATCAACATTCTTATTTAATATAGTCCTGGAAGTCTTAGCCAGAACTGTGATATCAAAAAGATATTAAGGCAACCACATTGATACAGAAGAAACAAAATTCTCTTTTTTTGCAGATAGAATATGCCTATATGTAGAAAATCTCAAACATGCAATTAAAAAATTCCTGAGACAAATAGAAAATATTTGCAGTATAACAGACTATAAGCCCAACATAAGGAAATAAGTTGGATTTTTGTACATTAAAGATGACACTGAAAAATATGTTAAGAGAACAATTCCATTTATGATAACTACCCCAAAGATAAAATGTTTAGGAGTAAGTATTATCAGAGACACAAAAGACTTATACAAAGAAAACTACAATCTGTGGGTTCTCTGTTGATTCCTTTGGTGAAGTCTTCTGATGTGCATAAATATCATATTTTCAGTAGGTCCCACTTCTTTATTTTGTCTTCTATTGTGTGAATTTTTCATTACATTCAATAGTGTGTTTATACCTTGTATTAAGGTCTGTAAATTTGTCCCTATTTTTATATTAATTACCTTTTTAATTGTGTAATTTTATTTAGGTCTTGGATCCATCTTAAGTTTGCTTTAGTACATGGTTTGAGGCATGGGTCTTGTTTCATTCTGTTGCAGTTGAAGATCTAGTTTTTCCCCCACCATTTGTTGAAAAGACTTTCTCTTGCACATTTAAAGTGTTTTAGTCCTTTACCAAGATTAGATGTTTATAGGAATTCGGTTGAATTTCTGGGTTCTCAACCCTAATCCATTGGTCATAATTATACAAGTACCAGGCTGTTTTTATTTGTGTGTGTGTGTGTGTGAAAGAGAGATGAGAGAGAGAGAGAGAGAGAGAGAGAGAGAGAGAGAGAGAGAGAGAGAGAGAGACTGGCTTTATTTTCTTTAATTATGTGAAACAAACCTTCGATTCCCACCTCTCTTTTCTCCCCACATATACAGAATGAAATTCCCTTTGACCTCACTGTGATCATTTTGATCAGGGGCTGGACCAGAAATTGTGGAGGGAGGGAGGAGTAATAGGAGGTGGGGTGGGAAAGAGGCTGGTTCATCGAAAGGATCAATAAAATTGACAATCCAATGAGAAAGTCTCTCTAGGGAAAGAAGATACAAAATCATGAATAAGAAATTAAATGGCAACATTACAACAGAAACCACTGCAATATGAAAGATGATCACACAATTTTATGAAGAACTGTACTAAAAAGAAAGAAAAGAAAACCTAGAAGAAATAGAGAAATATTCAGAAACATACCACCTACCTAAACTAACACAAACTGAAGCAGGAAATTTGAACAGATCCATAATGTAAGAAGAAGTTGCTCAGGTCACTAAAACCTTGCAACAAATATCCATTGTCTGACAGATTTACTGGTGAATCTGTACCATTCAGAATAGAGTTGACACCAATTTTATTCAAACTATTCCCAAATAGAGAAAAGGATGGCAAACTCACAAACTCATTCTATGAAATGAGCATGACCTTGATTCCAAAGAAAGAGAAGTTATCACCAGAACAGAAAATTATAGACCATGATCATTCATGAACATATACGTAAAATTTCTCCAAAAATTCTAGCCAATAGAACTACATTACATATATTATTATATGTATTATATATAGCCAAACTATTTCAAACATTTTTCCAAAATTTTACTACTGGAAAAATTAAAAACAATATTGGAACATTACCAAGTAGAATTCATATTGGGTATCCAAAAATTTTTGAACATTACAAAGCAACCAATGTAATCCATTATATAAATAAAACAAAGGTGAAAACTACAGAATCATGTCAATTGATGCAGAAAAGACATTTGACAAAATGTAGACCCTCCATGATTCAACATCTAAACACTCACAAAATAAGAATATAAAGGAAACTTCTCAACATAAGAAAGGACATGTATGAAAAGCCAACAACAAACATCTCTCTCAATGGAGAAGAACTGAAACATTTCCTTGTGAACTGGAACCAGGCAAAGATGCCCTTAAGAGTGGTGATGAAACACTCAGGTAACATTTTACTAGAAGCTTTAGCCAGAGCCATCATGCAACAAAGGTAAATTAGAGACATCTAAGGTGGCAAAGAAGGACAACTCTTTATATATAATAGAATCCTATGCATAGAAAAACTTCAAAGACTCAACAAGAAAAATATCTGGAACTAATCAAATGACTCAGCAAAGTGGTATGATACACTATCAATAAACAAAAATCACTCAGATTTCTGTGTACTAACAAAGAGATCTCTGAGAAGAAACATTGAGAGAGCAATACCATTCAGAATATCCAAAACTCAAACCACACTTAATGCCATCAAGTCGATTCTGACTGATGGAATAGTGGATCGTGTACTGGCCTGCTAACCATGAGATCAGCAGTTCAAAACAACTAGTTTCTCCTAGTGGGGAAGATGGGGCTTCTAATTCTTAAAGGGTTACAGTCTACGAAACTCACAAGGGCACTCCTACCCTCCCCTATAGGGTCACTATGAGTTGGACTATTTATAATAGTTACCCAAAAGATTAAATACTTAGGAATAAATCTAACAAGAGAAAGAAAACACTTGTATAAATAAAACTATAAAACATTATTACAAGAAAGCAAGAGTCCAATATAACTGTTATGAATAGGAAGACAACATTTCAAAATTATCAATACTACACAATGCAATCTATAACTCCAATGCAATTTTGCGTTGGATACCTACACTATTCTTTCAAGCGACAGAAAAACTCATTACAAACTTTATATGAGAAAGAGAGCTAGACTAATAAAAGAACAGAGACGTGGATGGCCTTTCTCTTCCTGAAGCCTGCTTCCCAGCTTTTGTAGTCAAAAAAGCATGATACTAGTACAATGACATATGTATTGATCGATGGAAGAGAACCGAGACCCAGAAATAAATCCATCGACCTACAGACAACTGATTTTTGAGAAGGTTCCCAAGTATATTAAATGGGGAAGAGATTATCTCAATAAATGGTGCTGGCGAAACTGGATCTCCTTTTGCAGAAAAATGAAACAAGACCCATGCCATACTCCATATACAGAAATAAGCACAAGGTGTATGCAAAAGCCAAAATGTAAAACATCAAACAATAAAGATAATTGATGAAAAAATAGGAGCAACTTAAGGGCTTTAATACATGGTATATACACACTCTCAAATATAATGAAAGCCACATGGTAGAAGACAAAATAGATGACTGGAGCATCACCTCATAAAAGTTAGACACTTGTGTGCACAAAAAATTCACCAAAAGAGGGGCTGAGCCCTAGTGGCATACGTGGTTGAGTGCAGGACTGTGGCCTGCAGGCTTGGCGGTTCAAATCCAGCGGCGGCTCTCAGGAGCAGCGCTGGGTAGCTCCCACGATCACCAGAAGGCAGTGATGACCAAAAATAAAAAGAAAAAATTTTAATTGTTCACCAAAAGAATAAAATAGGACCTCATAAACAGGGAAAAATGGCCAATGATGTATCAAATAATGCATGGTCTTTAAAACCTATGGAGAACTTCAACACCTCAACAATAAAAAGATGAATAATCCAACTTTTAAAATGGTCAGAGGATATGAACAAACAGTTCACCCAAGAACACACCCAGACAGTCATCAAATACATGAAGAAAAGTTCATCATCCTTAGCCATCCAAACAACCAGATTCCACCTTACCCCAGCATTGTTGAGAGTTCAAAATAGCAAATAAATAAATGCTGGAGAGGATACAGAGAGATCAGAACTCTCACATGCCGCTGTTGAGATTGTAAACTAGTACAACCACCATCACATATGGAAAATGGCACGCCTCAAACCAGATCACCAAACTCACTGCCACCCAGACAATGGTGAGTCAGAGCGACCCTACAGAAGTGCTCCTGTGGGTTTTTGAGACTGTGGCTCTTTACAGGACTGGAAAGCCTTGTCCTTCTCTCACAGGGCAGCTGGTGGCTTCCAACTGCGATTTGTGGTGAGCACGAGTCAGCAGTTCAAAACTTCCAGTCACTCTGTGGAAGAAAGGTGGGACTTTTTAGGCCTATAAAAATGCACACTCTCAAAAATCCCCAGGGGCAGTTCTAGCCTGTCCGTAGTGTTGCTATGTGTGGGAATTGGCTTGATGGTAGTGCGTTTGGAATTTGGTGTAAGAAAAGGTGATATGCTGCTTCCTCAAAATATCAGGACTAGAAATATAATACAAGCCAGCAATTCCCTCTACTTGGTTTATATTCTAAAGAAGAGCCCAGACAAGAACTGATATATGTATGTTCGTGTGCATTGCAGCGCTATTCACAGTAGTAAATGATGGGAACAACTTAACTACCCATTAGTAGAAGAATGTTAATAAACTTTGGCACATACAAAATGGAATACTACACAGCACTGAAAAAGGATGATGAATCTGTGAAACACTTCATAATATGTATGACCCTGGAAGACATTATCCTGGGGGGGAAATCCATCAAACAGTGATTAGAAAACAAATTTAAGAAACTATGTTCCCACTAAGGAAGCGTCTCTTGATGATTGCCAAAGGGGAGATGTTGATGGTTACTAGCGGTAGGAGGGGATTGTAGGGAAAGGGAAGCAGATAGGGACAGGTCAATGCTTGAGAGAGGAGTCAATCCTGTCCCTCACAACAATTTGAAAATTATTAAAGAGCCATAAACATATATATATATACACATATATATCATTTTATTGGGGGCTCTTACAACCCTTGTTACAATCCATACATCAATTGTATCCAACATAATAGTACACATATTCCATCATTCTTTTCTAGACATTTACTTTCCATTGAGTGCGTATGATCAGCTTCTGTGTCCCCCGTCTCCGCCCCCACCTCTTAATAGATGTTATTTTCAAATCTCACACCAACCATTGTCTCCCTTTCCCCTCTAATTTCTGTTATTCTTCCCCCTGGCTGGGTGTGTGTGGTGATGTGCCATTCATTGTAATGGGTGCTCCCTTTTCTCCCCATCTCTCCCCATTCCTTCCTCCTAGCCTTTGGTATTTCTATTCCCTTTCCTGTTCCTGGGTTCCATGTGATGTGAGCTTTATCTCTTTCCTGTCTAGTCCAGAGTGGGCAGTGGCACTGGGGTCATGAAAGTGGGGGAGAGGAGGGTTCGAGAGGTCAGAGGTCTATTGTGTGATCCTTTAGTGCTCTATTGCACCCTGGTTGACTCATCCCTTCCCTGACACCCCTCGGTGGGGGGAGGTTCCATTGTCCACAGTGGGGCTTTATGTCTGCGCTCTACACCCCCTCCATTCTCAAAAATGCATTTTTTGTTTGTTTCTTTACTGTTGGCTGTGAATCTTCTGGTGCCCGTTTCTGGTCTTGATGACACCTCATGATTGCACCAGTTGGTGTGCTTCTTCCATATGGGCTTGTTGCTTCACCATTGGATGGCTGCTTTTTAACTTTAAGCCTTTAAGACCCCCAACACTGTATCTTTTAATAGCTGGACACTATCCTCTGTCTTCACCATCTGAAACATCCATTGTCTGAATAATATCCTTTAAAATATTTCAGTTTTACTTCAGAGCCACAAGTACGTACCAAAAGAGTCACATATGGCCCATGATCCACAATTTGCTGAGTTTGGGAACTTAAACCCGTGACACGGCAAAGTGTGGTTCATGCCTGGCAACTATCAACAGATGCTTCTTTTAGTGTGAAAGCAGCTTCTTGCTTTTGTTTTTCAATAATCTGCTTTGGGAAACACTGGATTGGAAGTTAGGTAGGGATTATTTGGGTAAACAGGAAAACAATATCCAACAAGAGAGATATGGGGAGAAAGGGACTTGGAAATAACGGAAACAAGCAAGACAATGGGAGGTTTGATGAGGTGTTGAATATAAAACTGATTATCTGCTCTGGAAACCTTCACCTAATTCATAATAAAAAGTTTTGGGAAAAGAGAGCAAACTTTTCTTAAAATTAAAATCAAGGAGACTTGGTATCATAGTGGGCTGTTGGATGGTCAAATGCACCACTGGTTCTCTGGCACTTGGTCAGGCTTCCTGCTCCTGTAAAGAGCTCAGTCAAGCAGCCTGTGCACTCTGGCACTTGCCACCATCTGAAAGGTCTGTCTTCGTTCATTTCCTTGCTTGTTGCCTGCATCCCACAGTTGAATACACGTTCCCAGAGAACAGAACCCTTGTCTATTCCATTTTCAATTGTCCACAGGGCCTCTGGTTGACCACCCAACAGTTCGATGTGTAACTCTTAATGACATCAGGTCTCCTTAATTTGGACTTTAAGAGCTAATCAATATGTGCCAAATAAGTCAGTTTGCCCACATCAGATCTCTTCCCATTTGGGTCAAGTTGTTAAGTTGCAGCCAGGAGGTTATAAAACAAGTTTGTAATTATGGGTCTATAAATATAAACTATACAGGAAGAAAATAATGCAGGCTGAGGTGGAGAAACATCTGGACCTGATTATTTCACAGAAAATAAAATTTATTCCTTAAACTATGAAGACTTACATTATTTTGCCTAATAGTTTCTTCTTCAAGTTGGCGTTTGATTGAGGGTTTTCTTTTTCAGCTAAACTTCCATTTTAAAAGCACTACAGAACTGTTAATATAGCTGGCAGCAAATTCTTTAGCACAGAAAATAACCTTGCCTTAACTTTAGTTTTAGAAGTTCACTTCTCTATATTATTCTTTTTAAAAAATGGATTCTAATGTGATGCAATTTTTATAGTTGACTTAGCTTGTAAGATAGGTTTTGAGTTTAAAGGTGCATTTCCAATACAATGACGCCAATAGCCAGTGCTCCAATTACCAGCATATCCTCTGAGACTAAACTAAACAGGGAATTGGCACTTTAAGATTAAAGAAAAGAACATCCAATGACCCAGACAGGACATGGCCCCGTTGGTTTGGCTCCTGGACACAAGACACTGACTTGCTTCACCTCTGACCACTCTTCACTCATGTGTGTGTCACCTTGGACGTCATGTGACTTGCAGAGCCATCTGTATGCTCAGGAAAGCCAGGAGGAATAGTGCGAAAGATATGACAGATTATTGCTTTCAGAGAAGTGGCAGCCAAGCTCCAAAAAGGACTGGTCTTTCCGATCTACTAACACATGGGTAACTGTCTCTTTTTGAATTCACAATACTCTGACCACCTCAGCCATTCAGGGTTGAGGTAGCTGGGCATGCTATACCTACCTGCTCAGTAGTATCACCTCTCAGCTGCCTGAAATAGGTGGAGCACAACAAGGTGATGTTTTACCACCACTCATATATGGGTGTTCTAGCTATTTTTGGTTATTTCCAGAATGCTGGATTCTCTTCTTGGAAAGATGGACTTTTCTAAGCCACCAGCTGAGAAGGGGTTCTCTCAGAAATCCAGGGACCATGGAACAACAAGTGATCTAAAATCAATGGCAAGCAGGGCATAGGATGCCTGTACAACTTGATCAAGGACAATGCAACCTAGAGAAATACTGAAACCCGAATAAATGCCGAACATGACAGTGGGACAAGAAGAAAGTAAAAGGAAACAGAGGAAAGAACTAGGAGGCAAAGGACATTTATAGAGGTCTAAATACAGGCATATACGTATGTAAATATATTTGTATATGATGATAGGGAAATCGATCTATGTACATATATTTATGTTTAATATTAAGATCACAGATGGACGTTGGGCCTCTACTCAAGTACTCCCTCAACACAAGAATCCTTTGTTCTATTAACCTGGCATTCCATGATGCTCACCTTCCCAACAGGATCGCAGACAAGTGGGTGCATAAGCAAATGTGGTGAAGAAAGCTGATGATGCCTGGTTATCAAAAGATATAATGTTTGGGGTCTTAAAAGCCTGGAGATAAACAATTGGCCATCTATCTGAGAAGCAATAGAGTCCACATGAAAGAAGCACACCAACCTGTGTGATCTTGAGGTGTCGATAGGACCAGGTATCTGATCAAAGACCCAGAACAAAAAATCATATCATCATTTAAAAAGGGAGTGTGGAGTGGAGACTCAAAGTTCGTCTGAAGATCATTGGACATTCCCTTACAGAGGGGTCACAAGGAAGAGAGGAGACAATTGGGGTGCAGTATAGCATTCAGTTTTTCTCTAGATCTTTAATGTTTCCTCCACCCACTATCATGACCCCAATTTTATCTTACATATCAGGCTAGACCAGAGTATGTACATGACTATGGATAAGAGCTGGAAACACAGGGAATCCAGAACAGATCAACCCCTCAGGATCAATCTTGAGAGTAGCCATACTAGGAGGTAAGGTGGTAATGTGGGGGGAGAAAGGGGAACTGACCACAATGATCTATAAATGACATCCCCACCCTCGGGCGGATAGACAACAGGCAAGTGGGTGAAGGGAGACATCCGTCAATGTAAGACATGAAATAAAATTTATAAATTATCAAGGAGGGAGAGTAAAGAAGGGGGGGAAATGAGCTGATACTAAGGGCTCAAGGAGAAAGAAAATGTTTAGAAAATGATGATGGCAGCAAATGTACAAATGTGCTTGACACAATGGATGTATGTATGGATTGTGATAAGAGTTGTATGAGCCCCCAGTTAAATGATTTTTTTTTTAAAGCTGGAGGCTTACCAATCATACCAGGAACATTCATTTTTCTTTTAATACTTACTTCAATTTTTCCCAGGTCTCTTCACCAAATTTCTCTACGATAAGAGACTGCAGACAGGTGTTGATAAAGCCGTACTAGAACACAAAACAAAAAGAAAGCAGTGCATAAGAATGACATACGGAAGCCCCCACCCCAGACATCACCTGTTCTCATTCAGTAATTGTTCAATGGCCCCTCCTGGGGAGATGAATTAGACCCTCTCCTCTCTCTCCTCTCCTCTCCTCTCCTCTCCTCTCCTCTCCTCTCCTCTAGTGAGTGTCGGTGTTTCACAGCTGTAACACAGCTCCTGCTGCTTCCAGAGAGAGCACACATGAACTACCGTTGAAGTCACACAAAAATTAAAGGGAGTTAAGAAAAAAGCTGTATCTGGCCAAGCACAAAGTGTTTACAAACCACAACAGCAATGGCAAATGTTTAGAGGTAGAACGAGGAAGGGTTTCACTTACACCAAGTTCGCAAAGACCATGAAAAGGCTAACTTTTTTTCCTCTATCTATAAAATGAATCTATGTCTGAGAATGTATGCGGAGGAAGACGTAAGGGATGGAGTGAAACAGAAGAAGAAAATAGCAGCAATAACGAAAACCAGTATAGAGTCAGGAGACAGAATTTTCTACTGCAGTGCTGCATAATCTGCGATCTTCTTTCCCCCGCCAGAAAAGATCAACGAAAGAGGAGTCCTCCCTCTGCGTCTCTGCTTCGTGGGCTTCAGTGTACTCATGCAGACCACCCTCCTCTCTCCGGCCCCTACGGGCTCGTGGGGGACTGAATTATATGGGAAAGAAAAGGGCACTCCGCTTTAAAAGAGATTTCTTCTCAGAGCGCAGAATCTTGGATTCCACACGTGGCGGGCTGGAGGCTCACCGTCTCTGTGCGCATCTTCACATATGGAGCTTCTCAAAGGTCACGGGGTCGTGCCGTGGTTGGACAGGCCGGCTCTCTCCAGGGCACAGCGTGCGCAGATGCAGTTTCATTTCCCCATCACAAAGGCCTCTTCTCCGCTGTCTCGATCTTTTCCTAGTCACTCCTCCCCTTCTCTGTAAACCACTTACGTGCCTACGTCCTATCCAGACTAGCATTGAAACCACGCTCTAAACCAGTGGTTCTCAACCTGTGTGTCTCGACCCCTTTCGGAGTTGAATGACCCTTTCGCAAGGTCGCCCAACTCATAACAGTAGCAAAATTATGGTGATGAAGTAGCAACAAAAATAAGGTTATGGTGGGGGGGGGGGTCACCACAACGTGAGGAACTATATGAAGGGTGGAGGCATTAGGAAGGTTGAGAACCACTGCTCTCAATGGTCTTCACTGATGTTTTCATTGGGAAACATTCTGTCTCCCATGGCTGCTCCTTTGTGCTCACCCAGCATGTCCAAACCAAGACCCCATTTCACCCACACTGTTTGCTCCCTTTTAATCAACAGACAGCAAATCTTGGTTCGAAGGCTACCTTATCTATGGGACTGTTCCCACTCCCCTCAGTCAGATGTCAGCCAACAATCCCTGGGTCCTTACCACTTAAGGATTTGTATATGTATATATATATAGGTATATATATACACACACATATGTGTACATACATGTATATCATGTGCAAACCCATAATTTATCTACCAATCTACCTCATCTGCTTCTAAAAGCTCACAGACTCCAAAACCCTTGGGGCAGCTTGACTGCACACGCAGGCCCCTGCTCTGTCCAAATCAACGCGGTGGCAGCCAATGATAATCTATCTGCAGTTACATGGGGATGTGTGTGCACACTCATGGGGACTTCAAGTCATTTGTGGGAAAATAGTATTGAAAGGGAATGGAATTCTCTCACAACTTATCGCAGCCTTCCTCACACTGATAAGGCTTTCAGAAACGTCATGGTCACATGGCAGCGCAGCGGGTGAAGTGCGGGGCTGCCAGCTATGAGCTCGGTGGTTCATAACCCACTATGAACTTCGAAAACCAAAGATGCCCCAGCGACTTTTTGCAGTCTCTGAAGCCTGAGATACTAGTGCTATGACTTACAATCGACTTGATGACAGTGGACGTGGTTTGGGGCTGGCTTTCCGGAACAGATCAATGCTGAGTCCTGGTGGGACAGTCAGATGAGCACTGGAGTGCTAGGGGTTACTGCTTTTGTGCAGATTGACAGGCAGTAGGTTTGGTCTTGTCTTCAGTGAAGCTTTGAGGCTGAACTCATGAAAATCTTTAAATGCCACTGAATCCACTGCCAGCAATCAGATTCTGGTGCACAGCTGCCCTGCATCAGGTTTCTGAGACTGTGCATTTGTAGGGAGTGACAGCCTCATCTTTGTCCTGCACAATCACTTGGAGGGTTGGCCAGTGCTTGCCCCACTAGCGTGCCCCACATACGCCTTGCTGGGGTCGAGGCATTTTAAACTGAATCCACTGTCCTCAGAGGGGTCCATTGTTTATCCAAGCAATTATGGCAACAAGAGAGTCTGGTCCAATGAAAAGTTCATGTCCACTTCAGAAGATCTATGTGATAGCACCCTCCTTATTCATAGCAAAAGAAATTGAGGCACAGCTGCAACCAAGAGTTTGTTGGCCTCCTTTTCTGGGTTACAGCCACACTAGAATTATGCATTTCATTAATTTAGGGTCAGTGGGATATGTGGTTCAGCACTTGCTCTTGATCCCTAAAACTGGTGACATGGGAAGCTGCAAGCATCTGTTCCAAGGTGAGGCCCCCACTTTTACTGACTGTAAAGAAGACCCTTCAAATATCCACTGAAAACAGGGGCTTCTCTGGTCTGGAGAGAGCAAAGAGGGGTAGCAGGCAGGCTGGTCCCATGTCATTTTTTCTGCTTCTATGGGAGCCCCTTTGTGCTGTGCTTCGAATACCAGGTCACATATCATTTTCAGTAGGATGCACACAGTCCTTGTACATCGAAATAGGTGAGAATTACAAGTCAGTACTCAAATTCTTTGATACTCTTGAACTATCCCTGATAAACTAGTTAAGTCACTGAGCAAGAGGGGTTCTCATTGGCCATATCTTTCTCGAACTATTTGGGCAGTGGCTGTAACCATAATTTAACTCTTTCCATCAAAGTACCCTGAGAAACAATTTGCTTTGTGGTGGTGGTGGGTTTTGCTTTTTTTTTTTTTTTTTTTTTTTCTTCTGAGTTCAAAATAGTTCTAAGTTTAGCTATTTTTTTCTCCTAGAAACGGTAGTTTTCCATATTCTACATCTCATTTGATGCTATTCAGTCGGCTGAGGAATAAACCAGCACTGTATGGAACATTGATGAGCCCAGAGAGGGGTTACAAATGTTTGTTTCTGTGTCTCATAGCTGTACTTCTTTGGGCAAGTTACCTAACATCTCTGAGTCCAGTCTGCTCATAAATGTAGGACTGCAGTTGGGGTTGTAGAAGCCAGGTCTCCCCAGCTGTGTTATGGGCCACTCAGCAAATCTGCCTATTTTCAGTGGGCTCATCTGGACCATGAGGAAAGGAGGATTCCTTCTCCCAGGTTCACAGTAAAGATTAATGGCGGTCCTGGGCCTTCACAATGAGGAGATACATAGTAAATGCTCAGGAAACAAGGGCCAGTCTTCCTAGAGAAATTCACTGTTTAGAAACCAGTGGAAGCAGAAAAGTCAAGGCTGAGTACATTATGAGCACTTACCATGTTGCCGCCGAGGCTGGGCTTCAACCCCCAAGCAGTCTGCCGTGGCTTTGGGTCTCCAGTCTCAGGACTTTCCTGTCAGTTCCAACGCCTAGAAGAATCTGTCCCCTCTCTAGAGCCCAGTTGTGTGAAGTCCCCAGGGAAATTAGCAAAAACACTTTGCTGCTTCCTTGAGCATGGACTCCAAGTTAGCAGCCAACTGTGAGTCACTTGGAGAGTGGAAGGAGGACTGGTTGTCCCTGTGGTTGCCTGGAGCCCCCCAAGGAGAGCACACCTGGGATGCTCTACTCTCAGTTCAACCTGAACCCTGAGCGTTCTCCCTTTGAGAGGGCAATGCCATTTCAGGACTATTCTGCCACGTCGACATCCCTCCACCTCTGTGCTTGCAGGACTCTGCCGGCTTCGGCCACAAGGGGGCGCGACCAGCTCAAAACTGAGCTGCCATCTCTCACTCCCAAGCTGATTGGGTGACATAGGGGTTACCCATCGGGCTGCAACGCTCATGGCTGGGAGTTTGAAACCAACAACAGCTCTGCCAGAGAAAGGCCAGCCTTGGCTTTCTCCTCCCGCAAACATTTGCAGCCTCAGAAATCCCCAGAGTGTCACTCGGAATCCACATTGGGCCATGGCCATGAGAATGCATCCTCATCGAGGACTGAACACCGGCACCTGGGCTTGCGTCCGTGTCCTCACTTCATCTTGCTGCAAATCCAGCAGCTCACTTTGGTGCTTTTCCCCCTCGATGTGTCAGGTTGCGATTTGATAATGGCAGGTTTAAATGGCAGGAATCCTAAATCCTTTCATTCTTGATTCCACACAGTAATGTTGGCCACCTCGTGCCCCTGGGGTCACCTTGGTAGGCAGGTGAGGAAGGCAGAGGGACACTCCCACAAGACCACCAGGCCCTAGGGCTTTGAGTCCGAGAGTATTCCCAGAGCCCTGACCTTGACTTGGGGACAAGCCCTCATGCTCCTGGGGAAGGCAGCCATGTAAATGAGATGTTTTTTTCAGTTCTGTAATTAATTCTCCTGGAATGAAGTCCAAGAATGAGCATGTGACTGGAATTTGACCCTGCTTCATTATACTGCAAAGCTCGCTGGGGCCATAAAGTGGTAGGCCCCAGGGCCCATCACCTTTCAGCCTGGGCCTCCAAGAGGCTTGTTTATCACTAGCCTGCTTATTTCCCGAGTGGTCAGAGGATAGAAGTCAGCTACGGGTCCTGTCCAGTGGGAATTCCAAAAAGACATGGCAGTTTGGGAGTAAACGCCAATCAATCAGGATCATGAAAGAGTAAAAGGAAAGAAGGGTCATTTGTTTGCTTGCTTAAAGAGATAGTAAATATCAATAAATGCAATAAAATCCAGTGGGTGGGTAAGAATGCCCTCCTTCCTGAGCCAGTGGGGTGGGAGTATAGGGCAGCTGCAAGACGACAAATCTCAGCCCTTTTTGACCTCAACCAAGACATCCCACTGACATGAATTCCAGATAACCAGCAACAGCAAAGCCAAACTGGTTGCCACTGCGTGGGTGCCGGCACGTGGCAACCTTGTGTGCTCAGAGAAGAACGGGGCTTCCCTGGGTTTGCGAGGTTGTGACCTTCAGAAGCTCTGGTAGTGTCATAGTTCACAGTTCATTCATTGCACTGCTAACCCAGGTTAGCACTTAGCTCTGCAGAGCCAGCTCTTCCAAGGTTGGCACTTTGAACTCCCCAGCTGTTCCAAGCGGAAAGAGGCAGTAGTTCGTCTCTGTGGAGATCCCCAGTCCCAGCAGCCCTGCAGAGCACAGCCGCTCTGCCCCTCGGGTTGCCAGGACACGGGTGGCATCAACCCCAGGCAGTGACTGTGGTTAGGGCTCTGGCCTTCAGAAGCAGATCGCCGACCTTTCTGCCAAAGTGGCTTTGGATGGCTTCAATCACCGACTCTGTGGTTAGCAGTTGAACACTTAGCCATTCACACGAATGTGCTGGCTTTAAAATACTTCAGTGTCTTTATCATTGTGTCTCTAGTACCTAGAGTAAGCCTTCAGATGGTTTTCGGGGTGATGGGGGGGTTTGATGCATTTCCCCCCTCCTGACTTTTCTCCCCCCCGCTCATTCAGGTCTGTCACGCATCTTACCTCCCCATTGTCATCAAGTTGATTCTGACTCATAATGTCCATTTAGAGCGGCGGTTATCAACCTGTGGGTCAAATGACCCTTTCACAGGAGTTGCCTGATTCATAACAGTAGCAAAATTATAGCTATGAAATAGCAATCAAAATAATCTTATGGTTGAGGGGTCACCACAACATGAGGAACAGTATCAAAGGGTTGTGGCATTAGGAAGGCTGAGGATCATTGCTTTAAAGGGGTTCAGAAGCTATAAATATTTATGGAAACAGATGGTCTCACCTTTCTCCCACAGAGAGGCTGATGGGTTTGAACCTCTGACCTCGCAATTAATACTTACTCAAAGGCACCCCTTAGAGTTCCCAAGAAAGCATTTCCTGTGTCTCCACTCAGTATAGTTTTCTTGGTTCCCTATTTTTAAGTCTTCCTGCCTTATTTAAACCAAATCCTCCATGGAAAAAAAACCCTGCTTCTTTCAGTCTCCTCCTTTCTCTGGAATGAGAACATGTTTTTTCCCCAAAAGCTTGATTCTCTCTGGGCTACTCCTATGTGGAAGAAACATGTGGTAAGGAGGAAGGAAGGAGGCCTCTGAAAGAGGTGATTTCCATAATTAAGCTTCCCAAGCCTCTGCCATCATTCAGCTGATGCGCTCCTGTTGCTCCTGCCAAGCGGGCTGGCTCTGCGAGTGCTTCAGTGCCAGGCCACGCAGACAGGAGCACTCGCACATTTCACAACCAGCAAATGGTTTTTGTTTTTTAATTTCCATTTTCTTTTTCACGTGGCAGATGGCAGGTTTCAGGAACTTGGTAGAAATTAGGCTTTATGGTTTCCTATTAAATTTTAGCACCTCACACAAAAACACACCACACACTCTGATTCTGATGTTAAGTGCCATATGGCAGTCCATTCTTGGAACTTCATATTCAAGGAAGACAGTCTCTTCCCTGTAACAATGACATTGAACCTGAGGACCCAGTTGAATGCCTTGGTAAATACCATTCTATAATGATAATATTGTATATGGCAATGGAGCAATTATGCCTCTGCTATGATAAGTGCTAATTTTCCCTGACAGTTTTCCTGATTACATCGCTACCCAACTGACTACTTTTTATAAACACCCTGTAAACATTTGGAAAAACATAGACCTTGTATACGTGAAGGGGGGTGGAGGTTCTTGGATTTTGAAACTATCTGGACAGTTAATTGGCTGATTTTTATGTATTTCTCAGTTGCATAGGCATCTTAGAGAGGAATTTTCAGGATACAGAAACTCCCTTCTCTCCTCCATTGCATGTCAAGGCCTTCCTGTCAAGACTGCTCTGATGGTCGGAGGGAGGAGCATTTTTCCCTACCGCTTCGGTCCTATGTGGGGAATTCCACATTGTTTGAGTCTGAGTTAACTGGAGGAACACCCCCCCCGCCCCGAGACTTATACATGTGTAAGATAGCTTGCTATCGAGTATCACATCCCCCCCCCCCCACCTTGCATCTTATGGTCTGAAGGTGTGGTACCTCAAAATATTTTAGTATGGTGGTACTATTTGGTTCAGAATATTTTTTTCTTGTTTTCCTGCTCTAAAATCTGGGTGTGTCTTATGGTCCGGTGCGTCTTATGGTCCAAAAAAATACGGTAATTGTATATTGAGAAAACATCACAGCCCAGTCAAGATCAAGTCCATACGTCCAATGTTTGCCATTATGTCTGATACCAGTCTATAAATTCCTCTTCAGAATTTCACAGCCATGTATGTAAGAAGAATGCAAGAAGTCACAAGCCAGTGGGTGGAAAGTGTTGTGGATCCCGTGACAGTGGAAGCACCTCGATGCTGGCATGGGTCTCCCTTGTGGCCCCTCAGGTCCAGGGTTCTGACTCCATCAGCTTGCCTCCATGTGTCTTATCAACAGGAAGAAGAAGCAGAGTGCTTCTGTTCTCCAGTGAGCTATTTATCTCTGAAGTGCCTCCAAATGAGGTCATCAAGCTTCAACCCAATTGACAGACTAGACTCTACCCCTTCGCAAGTTGACAGATGATGTAAATGCCACATGCATTTTGACAAATGTATGCATCCCCATGCTAATAAAGCTGTAGTGTCTCTTCATCCCCACACAAAGTTCTATTATGAGCCTCTCTGTCAACCCCTAGACAACTACAAGTCTGATGACTGTCACCAAAGATCAGTTGTGCCAGCTCTTGACCGCTGATGCCTACTCTTTTTTCTTTGTGTCTGGCTCCTTAACTTTTGACCTTTGTTTGGTGAGCTGAAGCATTCTATCATCATCCCCCAGAGTGGACAGTATGAGGGCCAGCTCACAGACCTGTAGGTTCCTCCTCTCTGAGGGTCCATGTCCAGTGTGCCCTGAGAAACAGGGCTTTCTCTGTCACCGGATGGTGAGTGAGAGAAAGCAGAGATGGAGCTCATTAGAGTATACCTCTGTAGTTTCAGGAGAGAAATGATATGGAGAATGTAAGGTCAGTTGCGTCACACACACCTTAAAATAAAGAGGAAGTATCAGGGAAGAAAATCTCCTCTCATCAAATGTAACCTTTTACTTGTTTGTTCCTGCTCTCCTAAGCAGTGCTTCGGGTGGCAGACCCCCCTGGGTCAGTCTGTCCCTCCTTCTTCCTCCGTCTTTGTGCCGCAGAGCTGGCTGGTGACATCCTACCAAATGCCTTCGAGTCAATTCCAACCCACAGCAGGCCCCGGGCTTGTGCCATAAGGTTTCAAGTTCAACTCAGGCACCTCTGGATGGACTTGAGCTCCAACCTCGCAGTTAGCAGTGGGGTACGTTAGCCTTTAACCATTTCCACCAAGACCTGCTGTAGCACAGGAGGACGCCGCCTGGACCTCCACCCTGGGTTGGGCGCACACGCAAGGAACGGATGAGGCCAACTGCCAGGCTCACAAGTGTTCCAGCCGGGGGCCTGCCAGAAATTCTGATACCTTTAGGCTCAGGCTTGACAGCTTCTGACAAAACCAAATTATTATGCATGCCTTCTGATTGATCAATTGAACTACCCTGGACTAAGTTTTCAAAGGGGAGCACAGGACTGACACACTTGGATGGGGGCGCATGAAAAGCTGAGAGAGGCCCATTTCCGACCACTTCCAACACAGGACGGTAGGGAAAGGCCGCCGCTGTCTGTAGGAGGGTGCGAAAGCAGGCGGTGACTGGTGGTTGGTGAGTCGTGGAAAGAGTTCTCCTTGACTCTTCAAAGGAGCCCTGCTGGCGCTGTCCAGAAAGCATGGGACTACTTATTGCAAGGTCTGTTGGTCCAACCCCTTAGAGAGGACAAGACGATCCGGTGTGGCAGCCCAGTGGTTACGCAATGGGCTACTATCTGCAAAGTCGGCAGTTCAAAGACACTGGCCGCGCCATCCTCCTCAGAAGGGTGAGGCTTTCTGCTCCCATACGGTTAGTCTTGTAAGCCCAGAGGGGCAATAACGCTCTGCCCTGTAGGGCAGCTATGACTCGGCATTGGTTTGACGGTGGGGAGTTTTTTGTTTGCTTGTTTTTAACTCTGCGCTGGTGAAAACGGGCGAAACCTCAGAAACCCTACTGTACAGGGTCGCTGTAAGTTGCCATCGGCTCATGGCAGTGGGTTTGATTTTACTCATCGCACTGGTGGCACTAGTTTGCCTTCTCACTTGGCATCTCACTGAGGGAGAGCTTGAAGTAGAAATACCTTTGTTTAACTAAAGGCTTAGTTTAAAGGACTCTCGGCGGCGGAGCTGAGACCTCAGCTCTTCTCCTTCCGCGCACGGAGCCCCCTCTGGGACTCTGCCCCTGAAGCCTTTGCGTCTCTGCTCTTCACCTATGCGGGGCGCGGCTGAGCTCCCAGACACAGACCGCACCCCCAGAGTCCAGCCTCTCCCCCTCCCTGGCATTTCAGCATCAAGTGCACTTGGCTGGGTGCCTGGCTCCTCCACCTCCACCCCTCTTGGGTATCATGGTGCTATCAGGCTTTCCGTGAGTGGCCACAAGTTAGAGACTTCATTCTCCAGGCACATTTTTGGGATCAGAGAGTGTCCAAGTGGCTTCCTGACCTGGCTCTCTTAGGGTGTCTTGGAGAGCAGGGCACTGGCATAGACTGCACACAGAGCCCTGGCACCACCACCACCCTTCCCTCCCCACCAGCTGCCCCACCCAGGGCTGACTCTAAATCCCATACCCCCTAGTGGCTCTCCTCTGCCCCCTCCCGGCAGAGAAACACAGATCCAACAAGGGGACGCCTCCCCCTCCCCCCCACCCCTTTTCCAAGTGACCTGGATTTCACCAGTGAGGCTCAGAAGAGACACAAAAAGGGGACGGAAAGAAAAAACAAACAACTTACAGAAATTCCCTCTCACCCCTTTCCTTGATGCCAGGGGCACCAGACTTGATTGTGAGGCACACATAAAAGAAGTTTCCAAATCCCCCCACCACTACCGCCCCACCCAACCCCCTGCCCCCCCCCCAAAAAAAAAACAGGGGTAGTAAGATTTCTTTCGGGAAAGGTAACTGGGCCAGCATAAACATTAACAGAGAGCAGGGCCATTCTCCCAAAGTTTCAATCACAAATCTTTTTTTGTTTTAAATCATTTTTATTGGGGGGGTCCTACAACTCTTACCACAATGCATCCATCCATTGTGTCAAGCACATTTGTACATTTGTTGCCATCAACACTCTCAAAGCATTTGCTTTCTACTTGAGCCTTGGTATCAGCTCCTCAAGCACCGCCCCACCGCCCCTCCCTCATGAAACTTTGATAATTTATAAATTATTATTATTTTGTCATATCTTACACTGTCCAATGTCTCCCTACACCCACTTCCCCACTGTCCTTACACCAGGGACGAGGTTATATCTAGATCCTTGTAATCGGTTCCTCCTTTCTACCCCACCTTCCCTCCACCCTTCCAGGATCACCACTTTTATCAGTGGTGCTGAAGGGTCCATCTGTGTTTTCCGTTCCTATCTGTACCAGTGCACATCCTCTGGTCTAGCCGGATTTGAAAGGTAGAATTGGGATCATGACTGTTGGGGGATGAATCATTTAAGAACTAGAGGAAAGTTGTGTTTCATCATTGCTACACTGCACCCTGACTGATTCATTTCCTCCCCGAGGTCCTTCTGTAAAGGGATGTCCAGTTGCCTACAGATGGCCTTGGGTCCTTGCTGCACCCTACCCCTCCAATGATATGTCACTTCTGTTCTTTGATACCTGATATCTGATCCCTTCGATACCTGGTGATCACGCAGGTTGCTGTGCTTCTCCCATGTGGGCTTTGTTGCTTTTCAGCTAGATTGCCACTTGTTTATCTTCAAACCTTTAAGACCTCAGATTCTCTATCTTTTGATAGTCAGGCATCATCAGCTTCCTTTTTCTTTTTTTACCATCAGCTTTCTTCACCATATTTGCATATGCACTTGCTTTGTCTTCAGTGATTGTTTCGGGAAGGTGAACATCATGGAATGTCAGTTTAATAGAAAAAAAAGTGTTCTTACATTGAGGGAGTACTTGAATGGAGGCCCAAAGTCCATCTGCAATCTTAATACTAAACCTATAAATACATGCACATAGATCTATTTTGTCATATATAAGTATATTTACATGTGCACATGCCTGTATTTAGACCTCTACAAATGCCCTTTTCCTGCTAGTTCTTATATCTACTTCCTTTTACTTTCCTCTTATCCCACTGTGACGTTCAACCTTCTGGACATATAATACACACACACACACACACACACACAACCAGGAAAATTGCTGGGCAAGGAAAATTGCTGGGCATTATGCGCCACCGTGTGGCAAAAATACCACATAGCAACAGACTGCTGTGTAAATAAATCCACTTCCAGGACTCAAAGGAAATTGGTGCTGGGGCTAGGTCTAGATTAACTACAATCTGGCTATTCCCCAGAGAGTTTTTGGGTCTAGTGAGGCCTTCTAGCTGTGACAGAATATACTTTTGTATGCATTGTTCTTGTTCGTAGCATCCTTTGAGCCTAACTCCTTCCTCCCGGTTGGGCTAGGGTGACACAGCAGAACTCCCCCACAAGGTTATTGCGGTGGTCCAGTGGTTAGCTGAGAGCGGGGGGACTGGGGAAAGCAAAGGCTCTGTAGGAGCGGAGACTTGCAGGACCACTTCCAGGAAGAATTCCGTTAGGGAACGCCCGGAGGCAGTTGCACCCTGTCCTCTCCATGGGGTGGCCGTGGGTCAAAATCTCCTTGGCGACACAAACCAGCAACAACCTTTACAGAAACACATCATCAAGCTTTTCTTCCTCATTGACCCTGGCTGGAGTGCCCTGTGGATTGGCACACCGCGCCTGTCTCCAGAGGTCTTTAACATAAGAGGGGGGCGTCAAACACTTGGAAAATTCCATGATTTAAAAATGTCATTTCCCACATATTCTCGGAGTCCCCTAGGGTATTGCCTTATAACTTCAAAGAAAACCCGCAAACAAAGCCAGTGGACCTGGGGGGCATCCGTAGAGGCAGTAATGGTAGGCTGCTGGAGTGGGTAATAGATCTGTTCTCTACATCGCTCACTGAAAGAATTCACACTGAAGCATGGCGTGGGACCTCAGTGGGGTTTTATGAATGACGAGTCAAGTTTCAGGTGTTACAGTCTTAAAGGGGGTCACAGCTGGGCACAAACAAACGCGGGGAAACAAGGACCCAACCGTGCGAACCTTGAGAGAGGGTCCTGGCAGGAGAGAATCCCAAGAACCCCAAGACTAAGAGCACATGGCCCCGAGGCTGTGGGCCCCAATAGGCTGGAGTGGGTGCACGTGTGCCCGCCCAGCGGAGGGAGACCCTCACTCCCCACCTGCCTCTGACCAGGAGCAGCCTCTGGCTGGGGACGCATGGTGGATGTTATTGACTAAGTTAGGCCCACCTGGGCAATGTAGCTAAGGTCGGTGTGTCCAAGATATTGGTTTTACCTGTGCCTGGGGGGCTTGTGTCTGGGGCTGCTCAGTTCGGGATCTTTAGGGGTTGTGATGGGCAGGTTTGTTATGCCAGCATGGCCACAGAAGATTGGTGGGTCTGTTGTGACGGCACGGCCAATGAACACGCAGGATGAATTGAAGGGCAGAGATAGGAAGGGCTCAGCGAGTTCCACCCTCTCTCTTGCTTTCGGATCTTCAGACCAAAGAGCTGCCTTGTTCTTCCTGTGCCTCAACCTCCAAGCAACACTACCCGTGGGGGACACCTAATTGTGGACTGTGGAGCTGTGAGTTGAGGTTCCTTCAAGCCCTACTTCGCCACGCTCCTGGGATATACATCTCTTGAGCTGGGGACTGTCGGACTCTGTCATCTGGCTGACTGTTGGCGACCTGCTCTGCTGTTTGCTGCCTGTGACCAGATACCCTGAATTGCTCTACAGAGGACTGCTCAGCGGCCATCAAGAAGTGAAGGACTGCCAGTCTTCTAGCTGTCTCACGCAAGTGAGTTGCACCGAGCAATCTGTACTGCTTTATAGATTACTTAACTGTTTCTTTCTTATCTTATATAGTCTTCTTTCTATATAAATATATAAAGAGAATTACTAGTGTCGTGGTTTTATTTCTCTAGAGAACACTCTCTGACACAGGGGTGTTCAATGATCCCCTGAGTTCTTTCCAATCTCATTTATGGGGACCTTTGCTGGCATGGGAGGGACAGTCATTATAATGATAATATGACAACTGTCAACCTTGCTGTTCTTGTTAGAAGCTGCCCTGTCAGCTTCCACTCATGGTGACTCACTCACTCACTCACTCACTCACTCACTCACAATGAAGGCAAGGCTTCCTGGCCCTGTGCAAGCTCCTTGGTTAGTCGTAGATTGAACGCAAGGCATCCATCAGATTTTTTTTGGAGATTCTCAGAAGTTTTTTCCTAGTCTATCATTTTGAGGTCCTAGACACTGATCCTAGGCACTTAGAACTCCACTGATACCCGCGTAGCATCAGAACAAGCTTTCTCTGCACAGGAAATGCAATGGATGGAAGCCATTGTCAGACTCTGTGGGAGGAGAGAATTCCAGGGACTCCCCAAAGCCCCAAATGATATACTTACCATCATTGTTGATATGCTGGCTTTTTAAAAGAGCCTGTCTGTATTGTGCACTTACTGAACCTGGCACCCTATTCTAAACTTTTGACTCACACGGTTTCAGTTTCCAGCGAGGAAAACGAGGCCGAGGGGCTGACCAGAGGAATGGAGATTCGAGGCTGATCTCTGACTGCAGAGTCCTCTCTTAGCCGTAAGTTGGGTCAGGGCTGCCTTTGTCAAAACCAGTGGTTCTCAACCTTCCTAATGCCACAACCCTTTAGTACAATTCCTCATGTTGTGATGACCCCCAACCATAAAATTATTTTCATTGTGACATCATAACTGCAATTTTGCTACTGCTGTGAATCATAATGTAGATATCTGATATGCAGGATGTATTTTCCTTGTTACAAATTGAACATAAGGAAAGCATAGTGATTAATCACAAAACAGTATGTAGTTATATATTGTGAAATATTGATTTCTAATTACAAATAAATGAAATTTTGTCGTGAAGCATGGTGTAGCAAAGGTAACAGTCTTCATGCCAGGTACTTGTTTGTGGACACATGTATATGTGGGCAGACCCACACGGAGTTGGATAGAGGAGTGGTGTGCTGGTTCCTAAGACTGTCAGTAATATGTGTTTTCAGATGGTCTTAGGAGACCCCTGTGAAAGGGTCGTTGGACTCCCTCAGGGACCGTAACCAATAGATTGAGAACCGCTGATCAAAAAGTCCTCTCAGAAGCCTGTATGGTCTCTAATTATACACAAACATTTTAGAATTTCTCTTTTACAGCTATTTCCAGAGTATGTGGCAAATTTTCAAATTCCTAAAATGATTATCAGTTATTGCCTAGATTTAACTGTGTGGATAGCTAGGGAAGACGATATAAGAGGCTGACTTTGACAGCTGGTGCTCCCATATATGCAGAAGGGAACTGCTCCAGAGAGTTTTCTAGAAGGTGGGACCTTTCCTAAGCAGCCAGGCCTGTCATTCAGAACACTTCTGATCTGCAGTGAACTTCTAACCTTGGCCTACAAGTTGAATGCTTAGCCCTGTGTTGATGGGAGTTAGTGACTAAGTAGATAACCCCATGCAGGCCTCACAGAGAATATCCAGCAGGATTTGCCATCATCAGCGGAGTGAGAGGCCAACCTCAATGGTGACAGAAATTGATCTACAAAGTTTGCCAGCCCCAAACACCACCCCCCTCCTGCTGCCACTCCAACTGCACACCTCCTGTCCCTCTCAAAGACAGCTAAAGTTGTTTCCAAGAAACCCAGAGTTGATGAAGAGCTGGAGGGTCCCGGGCACTTACGATTTGATGAGATGGTAAATAACTGGAACAGCTGGAAGCTGATCACACCCTAGGATTCACAGTGGGAAATCCACCACAGAAATTTAATGTGGCTAAATCTGGTCAGATTCAGCATCAATCATGTTTTTCTGTGGAGGATAGAAGAGTGGAGGAATCGAAGCAGGAGGGGAATCAGGCAGGAACATGACCAGGGCCTGGTGAACCTCCTCTTTCAAGAACATGGACATGGTGGACAGCTTCACCCATGTAACAGGTTCAGGCTCAGACAATGGGCTTCCCACTGCTTCACACCTGCCCTGCCAGGTTACTCCACTTTCTGGAGAGTCTATCTTGCCACCTTCCATTTACAGACTTGAGAACAGCTTAGTTATCTATCCTGACAGATGAATTCTATATTCCTGTATTGGCTTCCCCAGTCTATCAAATTAGATATTTCATGGTTGCTCAATAGACCTTCTTCTGCCACTACTATCCACCACACTTTCCACAGTGGTTCTGAGCACTATCCTTTTGTGTACCTTCAAAACTCCATCTCTGCCATGAACTTCTTCCCTGATGCCTCAAGCTCAGGGGATTCTCTCCTTCCTGCTCTCATGGTAGGTGCTCTACATGGTTGCTCCTACCTTCCCCATTTTGATCACCAAGTGAAACCAGATCTTCTACATTTTTCCTTGGCACATCATTCCTTAATAAAGAGTGTGTGATTGGAGGAAAACACCATAGTTGACCAGCATTGATGCCTATAAAAAATAGCTGTGTAGTCTTTACCCTTATAAGGGTCAAATTTCATGCTTTGGGGAATTTTGAATAACTAAAAAATCTAAAATAAGAACCTGTCTCAGGAGACAGAATTGTATTTTAACAAAATTATAAGGTAAGAACAGGAACCAAAGGAGTGTGTAACTGACCACTAAATCAGAGTTAACCTTGGGTATTGCATTGTTATAAGTTTAAGCTTATAAGCTTAAGAAAAACTGTGGGTTAGCTCCATAAAATATAGGACATATTCAGGCTCCCCCAACCCTGCCACCAAGATGGTCACATCTGAATCCCACGAACATGTTGAATATGCTTCTTTCTACAGCAAAAGGTAGTTTACATATATAATTACATTAAAGATATTGGGGTTGTCCTGGATTATCTTGTGTAATCAAAAGAATCCTTATAAGAAGCAGAAAGGAGCTCAAAATGAGTAGTTGGAGATGTGAAGATCAATGAAACTAAAATATTGCATGAAAGGGATTGTGAGCTAAGAAATGAAGGTGGCTTCTGGAAGCTTCCTTCAAAATAAGGTGGCCTCTAGAAGTTTCCTTCAAAGTATCCACCTTGATTTTTCAGCTCAGTGAGACTAAATTTGTACTCTTGCCTTTGAATAGAAAGAGAATTAATTCCTGTTTTAAGCCCCTAGACTTGTGGTACTTAGCTTGTTTCAGTGTCAACAAGAAGTTGACACTTCAAGAGAAGGCCATCTATGATGAGAGGAATACAGATTCCTACTCAGACCACTCTGGGGTCTGAAAATGGGCACCAGAAAGTTCTCCTGTGTCTTTTCCAGGAGCCATGTTCGCAGTGGCTGAACCATGAAGCAGAAGGTAGGTTGTGCACCATTCAAAGCAAACTGAAGGCCCTGATGTTAACATCCTCCAAGAAAGAAAAGGCAGTCTGTATGAGGATTTGGTAACCAATGACAAAAGAATAAACCAGATTACAGGGACTCACATGCCCTGCTGTTCTTGTTTTCTCTTTTCTTCTCTTTCCCATCTTGCCTCTAGCCTGTCCTTTAATTTTCTGAAAATTCATCCAGAGAATGGTAGATTTTCATATCTCAAAATTTGGACAGGTCTGGCAAAACTTGAGGTGCTAGTTAGTGACGCAACTGCCATCTGATTTAGCTTGAGTAATTGGTCTATTTAGAGGGTAAAGAAACCGCTAGATGAACTTCACGGAACTGATTTTCATTATCTCTAGATTTATCTACTTTGGAGCCCAAGAGCTATCACTCAAGATATATCAAGCAAATTCCAGAACCTGGTGTTTATCACAATTGTAGAGACTTGAAATCATCCCAAAAGACAAGCCAGTGTCTTATGTTTCTGAATTAACAGAAACTCCATTTGACAGTCTGCATACAATTTCATCCAGACAAAAATCACAGAGAACGTAAAGCAAAATGGAAGGAAAAAACTAGCTTCATTTCCTATATGCAATAAATGCTACAAGATCAGGGCTCCACGAATCCTTTACTCTCTGATTATTTTTCATGTCTGTTGTGGTAGTTATATACTCCCATGTCAACCTCGGGATATTAAGAGGGAAGGGTGGAGTCGAGGCTGTCCATCAGGTTACAGCTGAATGAAGCCTCATTGTGAGCATGATCTTCTCATGAAGATTCAGGAACTTCCTCTCTTTTTTCCTGGAGGTGGGACACACTCTCCCTCTGCTTCACCTTCCTGTGGAGGATTCACTCAGAGAACTGGAGGATCCAGCACCAATGCTGAGGTGTTTTCACCGCCACTAGATCCACAAGACTTTCACCCACTCTCCTGTGATCTTCCTGCCTTCAGCATCATTGCATACGCTGCATGAGTCTGAAGTGGAATTTATGGTCTAGTATCAGGTATTTGGGCTAATATTTGGGAACTTGTTCTGGTCTGGGCTGGGATGTTTTCTCAATATAAATCTCTCTTTTACACACATGAGTCTCTCTAGATTTGTTTCTCTAGTCAACCCAGTCTAACATAGAAAAA
Source organism: Nesogale talazaci (assembly GCA_004026705.1). Lineage (NCBI taxonomy): Eukaryota > Metazoa > Chordata > Mammalia > Afrosoricida > Tenrecidae > Nesogale > Nesogale talazaci. The sequence continues at coordinate 319,182 of PVJH01000332.1, read as the reverse complement.
TGTACACAGTGTCTTTGCCCAATAATGTCAGGATCAATGTGTGATAAGTTACAGCTTGAGAAGAAACACAGTAAAGAGATCTTTATCCTAAGTTGATCCCCAGCAGTGAACTTTCCTAAGTAGGGCTTCAAACAAGACCACCTGTGGTGGAAAGAAAGAGCTACCATGATATTAAGTTGAAAGACTTTAATGTTGTTTATAAAACAAGTCTTCCAAACAATTAGTTTTCAGTCAAGCTTCTGTTTGTATGGTGGTTAATATAAGAAAAAATAAAAGAAATCTCCCACACATTAGTATTGGCACATAATCAATAGTAAAGAGAAATAAATATTAAAATATTTCCAATATGTTTTCATTCTGAAACTTCATTGATATAAAATTTCTAGGAATTCTACTGAATTACTCACTGATTTTTTTATTAGAGGAGTTATAAAGACTTAGATTCAGAGAGCCAAATTCACATAAATAAGACATTCTTTCTTTAAAAAGTTGAAAAATAATAATCTTGTCACACAAGTGAGGCAAGAGACAGTTGTGGAACTTTATTCAGTTCTCAGAATGACCTTAGTTTAGATCAGTGTTGGCTTAATTTAGATGACTGATTTTTCCTAAATCAGTCTCTTTTCTTACTCACATTCATGGATCCATGATCATGCACACCTAAGTGACCATTTTCAAGAAAATGCTAGAAAACACAAGTAAAAATGGACCTATTTTTGAAGTTTATGCTCCAAACCAGTGATCCTCAAATTCAAATGGGAAATACATGCAAGAATGTAAAATTATGCAAAGACCATATTTAATATGCAATTCTGTCTCAGATTAGCTCTTGAAATTAAAAAAACTTTCTAAATCAAAAAGATTTAATGATTCTGGTTGTCCTCTTAACTCAGGGAAAAGAGAAGCATAGCATGACCAGGACTTATGGATGGATTCCTTCAAAGATTTACTGATCAAGAACTTGAGAAAGATTTACCGGCTGAGAATTAATTGCTGTGGGAAGTGGAGCTGAGGTCTTGGGCTTTAGGGGAGAGTGAGTGGTCTATGGACCAGTCCTACCTCCACCCCCTAGCCAAGGCTTAGCCTCATCCAAAAACTAGGCAAAGGGTCAGGGGGAAAGGAGCCAAATAAGGCAAACATCTGGTGCAAACACTAACAAGGAGGGCTGCTAACTTCAAGGGCAGAGCTGCAGTGCACTCCGAGATGCCCCAGAGCAAGGCTTCTCAAAGCCCAGTCGCTGAAAACCCTGCCGAGCACAACTCACAGGGTCGCTGTGAGTGTGAAGTTGACCCCATTGCTACTGGCGACAGGTTCAGGACATAACCAGGGTGCTTCTGGGTCCCTTGAGAAACAAATTGACTCTGAGAACTTTGGCCCAGTGATCCTTAGTGGGTTCATTTCCCGTACCGATCATGAAACTACTCACAAGGGAGAGCTAGATTCTAGGGACAGGCCCTGCGAGGTCAGAGCAGTGGGTTTAGCCAACCCTGCGCACCCCAGAAGTCCTTAAATTTCCTTTTAGTTTGAAGTTAAATCAAACTGTAAGGACCTGTTCACGTGCCAGTGCAAGAAAGCCGAACCCTTGTGAGATCCTTTCCTCTGGATAGCCGTGACGGGTCTGTTTGGCACTGCCTGAGCACCAGTAGGCAATGTGTTGATGGTTACAAGTTCTCCTTTAAATTCTACCTAACACCGTGTGGCTATAGACTCAGGGCACAGTCCGCTCCCAGAGTCTTTCCCGAAGCAGCCACTGTCCTTTGGGATTCTCCATCTCATAGTAGTCCTCCACTGGAGGTGCGAGGGGCTCCAAGGGAAAGAGTTCAGAGTCCCATTCCATATCGTCCCCTGAGAGGCTGAAGAGAATTTGTCTGGAGTTGCCCAACCTGGAAGGGAGGAATGACAAAAGAGGGTTAGTGTTTGGCCAGTGATACAGCGGGCAGGGGTGCTCTAAGTGCCACCATTCCAGATGGCTCACTTAGTTCTGAGTCTGTGGACAACCAAGCAACCAAGTGATGGGGAATGTGGCTGGACCTCATTCGTACCTTGGCCTGTCCTTGAAGAGGAAGGATGGAAGATGGTTCCTGGGTGTAAGATGTCTGATATATGAATTGAATTTTGCCATTCCAAAAATAAGTCATTTGCAAGAATTCATGGGAAGTTTTTATTATCTTTCTTCCCCACCCACCCCCCACTGGAAAAGAAGTCTTTATTGCAATTCCACCAGCTACACCATCTGTTATGTGCCTTCTTTCTCTATTATCTTTCAATTTCATTTTTCCATGAACCTTTTGAAGGTGGCCTAGTGGTGATGTGTTGGCTTATTAACCGTGAGGTCAGAGGTTGAACCATGGCAATGCTTGCTTCTGGGGAGAGAGATGAGTTACAGTCTCAGAGCCCCTCACAGGCAGTTCTCGCCTGTCTTATAGGGTCACTGTGAATCACAATAGACGTGATGTGATTTGAGTTATTAGATGTAATCTTGTTTTACAATGGGGTTTTCTTTGCTATGTTAATAAATTCATATCTATGTTGATGCATCTTAAACTTAATCACTTTTTTCATTGAAAATTTGCCTCTTTATTGGACTTTCAGACATAATTTTTAGAAATTAACCAATATGGGAATGAACCAACCATTATATGAGCTCTGGGATTTCTCCAGTTTCAATTACCACCACTTCCATTCTATTTGAGCTCCCTGAATCTGTGGTCCTATTTTTAATCTTCTTACCTACACCTACCTCAAATTCTTTTCCTATAAACAAATGTTAGCCATTTCAGTGACATAATTCACACATCATAAAGTTCAATGGTCTAAACATATTAAAGTGAGTTGTAAAATCATCATTACAATCAATTTTAAAATATTTTCTTCTTTCTTATAGTCATTATTATTTTTGGGGGGTGGGGGAACACTGCCTCTGGTGGTCGTGGGCACTACCCAGTGTTGCTCCTGAGAGCCGCCGCTGGATTTGAACCGCCACGCCCACGGGCCGCAGTCCCGCACTCAACCACTTAACGCCACCAGGGCTCAGCCCCTCTTATAGTCATTATTATTAGCTCCCAATTTACCCCTGACCTCACCTGCCATAACCTTAAGAAACTATTAATCCAGTTACTATGTCTATAGATTTGCATATTCTGGATTTGATATAAAGAAAAATGTCGGATAAAATTAGGACTTTTCCACAATTATGTATACTCCAAAATATTAGCCATTTACCTGCATTTAGTGTGGAAGTCAAAAGTTAGATATTCTCCCTAAAGCCTCCAGTTATCAGAGACCTTTGTGCCACACCTTAGTGACCCACGGTCAGGACAATGGGTCGCTCCCTCTGCAGTATGCCAGACATGGTGGGCGGGACTCATGGTGGGCAGAGCACTATCAACAGCCCCCAGCAGGCAGACCTGTTCCTCCACATGCAGGAGTCTGAGCTCTTCCCTTATCACATCGCTCTCCTCCCTGTCACGTAGAAAGCCCTAGACCATCCCCCTCATTACTGGACAGCCAGTAGGACAGCCCCTTCTTGTGGTATGTGCTGACTTGTAACAACAGGGCTCATATGTTCCCCATAAATAAAACGACGAGATTTTAACATCGGTAGAGCGGGACGTCGTTGACAGGGCGGTGGGGTGGGTAGGGGGAGAGGGGTATATTTCCTTCCTGTTCTCCTGCCATTCCCCAGCTTGTCGTGTATTCTTTCCAAAAATCGGAACTTTCTTGAAACGCCACGGGATGCGGGAAAATTGTTTAAAATCGGGACTGTCCTGCCAAAAGCGGGACGTCTGGGCTTTACTAAGGTTATATAAACTGGAAAAAATAAAATTCTCTCTTTCCATGTGGACCATCAGACGGGACTGAGGTAAGCATGCTACCAGGAAATGTGTCTACCTCTAATTATGTCTTTCTTTCTCATTCTCTTCAAACTTTACTATCATAATCAATAATTATCACTGTACAACTGCGCCTGTCCAGCCCGTGATGTCTGTATCGGAGGCTGGCTTCCTCTGATAGTGAAACATACAAGCAAAACAAAAGAAAAACCAATGATTATAACAAAATAAAACAGAAAAAATCTTAATTGAAAAGAAAGCAAGAAATAATAACAACTAGGACAAATTTAGAATGAGTCAAAAGGGAGAACAAATAATAAGGTGTTAAAATTTAAGCTAACTATATCTGCATTAGCCCCTATTCCACAGCTCTCTGTCTGATAGCAATGTTATTCACATCACTGGACTGTGGTCAGAGCGTATTCACTGGAGGCTTAATTCATGTGGCTTCCCTGCAAATGGATTTGGGGCTTTCACCGTGGTCCATAACCATTTGCAAAACAAGGTGTTCAGAATTTAAAGTCTAATACTGTTCCTTTCTCTAGATTGAGATTTTTTTTGACACTGACTATGTCCAGATTGAGATTTTATTATTTACTCTCTTTGGATCACACAGGTTGATATCCTTCATCCATGTGAACTCACCTGGCACTTTAGTTAATTGGCTGGCTGTTTTGAGACAGTTGTTCTCAACCTTCTCAATGCCGTGACCCTTTAATACAGTCCTTCATGTTGTGCTGTCCTCCAACCATAAACTTATTTTTGTTGTGACTTCATAACTGTAATTTTGCTATTGTTATGAATCATAACGTAGATATCTGATATGTGAAACATATTTTCATTGTTACGAATTGAACATAATTAAGGCACAGTGATTAATCACAAAAATAATGTCATTGTATATTGTGAAATGTTTATTTCTAATTACAAATAAATGAAATTTTGCCTTGAAGCATGGTGTAGTGTGGGTAAGAGTCTTCAGGCATACTCGTGTGTGGGCAGACCTGCATGTGGGCAGAGCCACCTGGAGACAGAGGAACTGTGTCTAGGTTCCTATGACCATTGGAAATGTGTGCTTTTCGATGGTCTTAAGTGACCCCTGTGAAAGGGTCATTTGACTCCCAAAGAGGTCACAACACACAGATTGGGAACTGTACTTTTAAGGCAAACCTTTTAGATGCCAGACTATTCTTTCTAACAACTGAGCACCACCTGGTTTCTTCACCACACTTTGCTCTCTTCAAGAAGAGTTGCAAGCAGATCCACATCAGAACAAATTGTTCTTAGGTGTGAGCCCCAAATTCACTCATATATTAATATATACATGATTTATATATGTCCTTGGTACACTTTAAGGAAATCATTTTATCTGAGAATATTACCATTCATCATCCAAAGACTTATATTACTACATTAATATTATCTGTGTTATTACTTTATCATTAACATAGTTTATGGTATAGAATGTAAAATATTGTTTAGAAAAAGGAAGGATGTATGTCTAAGACAGCTTATTAAAATTTTTCAGACAAAGGGCATGAGGCAATTGGAGTGTCCCCATTTACCTCAACAGCAGCCCACTGAATAATAAATAAAAAATATTTTAAAGTACCAACTGAGATCTCAGAGCTCAGGGTGGAAGTCAATGTGTTGGAGAGTTGGGTTGAGTGCAGGAGTGGAGGGAAGAAGCTTGTACAAGGCCCAGAAACTGGGAGAACACCACTACATAATGTTGATACCTGTGAAAAATGTAATGAATGTCACTGAACCACGTGTGCATAAATTGTCAAAGGAAAGACTTAGCTTGCTGTATGAACTTTCTCCAAAAATTCAGTAAAATATTATTCAAAACAAAAATATTCCATAGCACACAATACTCTTCCAGACAGAAGGAGGGGGAAGCAGACCCAGAGTTGAAGCATCAGTTAGGAGCCGGTAACAGCTTGCAGTAAAATACCACAGTCAAAAAACAAATAAATGAAAATGAACACCCTCCTGAAAATACACAGGAATAATTTGGGGGCATGTAGGATAGGAATGCAAGCCACTGTTAAAATTCCTCTCAAGAGACTGGAGGACATGAGAACATTGTTGGCAATATTTTTTAGCCTGATACTTACTCTTTTTGACAGGCTTTGGGCTTAAACTTCAAGGTGTTGAAGGCCCCTTCTACAGCTTTGGGCAAGTAAATGGGGTGCCTTTCTAGTCTCCTCTGCGTGCTGAGGGTCCTCCATTCGGTGCTCCTGCAAAGCTGGACATCTAGGGTATGCACCACCCGGGCAGTTATGGCCTCAGAATGTCTCCGAGGGGCCCGCAGAATCCAGTTGGAGTGCAAGCTGTGATTCCGGGAGCTGGTGGCCACTGAGAGAGAAAAAGAAGTTTTGCCATCAAGAAAAGCAGAAGACTAAAAGTGAATCTGACTGGGAACTCACATGAAATGTGCAGCTACAATGTTTGTAAGAGCAAGTTTTAGAAAGGGCCATAAATTTAAGGATGAGGGATTTGACTTTATAACCCTGGTATACAAATGCAATGGAATGATCTTCATGAATAATCCGTACATATATTTATGTTGTTAAGTGAAAAGAGAAGAGAAGAAAATAGCAAAGATACTCAAGTTCTTCTCTTTTTAATGAGTTCCTGTGTGGAGCCAAAGATCCTGGGTGGCGTAATGGTTACAAAATAGGCTGCTAACCCAAAGGTAAGCAGTATGAAGCCACCAGCCGCTCCTTGGAGCAAAGATGGCGTTTTCTACTCCGGCAACGAGCTAGAGTCTCAGAAATAACACAGGGATGGTTCCCCTCAGCCCTACAGGGACACAATGAGTCAGCACTGACTCGATGATAGTGAGTGGAGGTGGTGGTGGAGTAGGGCAAACTGTTAGTTAAGTGCTTGACTATTACCAAAGAAACTGGCAGTGGAAATCTATTCAGAGGTGGGTTGGCAATCAGCTGCTGAAAGGTCAGCCTTCACAACCCTAAGAAGCAGTTCCATTTTGCACACACAGGGTCGCCATGTGTCTGAGTCCATTTGACATTTAAGCAACAAATACAGACAGGTGTAGGTGTATGTAGACAGAAATGGAGTTGGGGAGAGAGAGCGAGAGAGAGAGAGAGAGAGAGAGATAGTGCAAGACTTCAGGGGTTGTTGTTTTTAAGCCTCAAGGTGGTTCTGACCCAAAGTGACCCTATATGCAGAACAAAATCCAGAACAAAATCCCAGTCCTGTGTCATCCTATTAATCGTTCTTATGTTTGAGCCCATTGATGCAACCATTGTACTAATTCATCTTGTTGATGAATTACCCAGCTACTTTACTAGGCATGATGTACTTCTGTAGGGACTGGTCACTCCTGACAACATGTCCAAAGTACATAAAAGGAAGTACTTGCTGCTAAGGAGCATTCTGGCTGTACTTCTCCTAAGACAGATTTGTTTGTTCTTTTGGTAATCCGTGGTACTTTCAATATCACAATAACAATTCACATTGAAATATGAGCGTTCTATCACTGAACCAATAAGAGGGTATTTGAATTATAATTCAATGGAGCAGTCTCATATATGATGAGAAAACTGGGGTTTTATTCCTAATCAATAAATCACATGTAGTAACTACTTATCTGTCAATAGAGGTCTAAGTATTGCTAGAATACTGAACACATTTTGGGGACACTTCCAGACTATGATGGACTAGCCAAGATGCCGAAAAAAGTCACTGAAAATTCAGTGGGTCATGCCACCTGATACACATGGATAGTTTGTGCAGGACTAGGAAGCTCTGTATTCTGAATTGGAAGGCAACGCCATGGCAGTTAACCTACATTGGCAGGTGTATGGGTGTGGAAAGGAGCATGGTGGCACCATTATTACACTGCTCATCATAGGGGGGTGGTTCAAACTCACCAGACATTCCTCGAAAGACAAGGCGGTCTGACTCCCTAAAGTTTTACAGCCCCAGAAACACCATATAAGTCTATGAGTTACAATTAATTTTATGGCAGTGGGTAGGTATTAATATTTTTTGAAAAGACACACACCAAAATGATGATGAGTGGTCTATTTGCAGAAGTATTTTTTTTATAAGTAGGATTTATAGTAAGCATACATACCATTACTATTATAATGGGAAAACTGTCAGTATTATCATCAAAAGCAATTTAATTCCAAAGATGACACTTACATTGTCGGTGAATACCCTGCAGTTTCTAGGTGTTATCCTGGGGACAAGGTTGTGCACTGCCAGAAACAAGGGACAGACTGGCAGGCGAGGACAAGCAAATTGCCCTGGATAGTCAGAGAAGATTTACCATCCGGAGTCACTCCTTGTGGAATTTCACAGAATCTCATGAAACCTAATTAACATAGATAAATATCAGAGTAAAAGAATAATATTTTGAGCAATACTCAAGAATGGTTTTATATTTATACCAAATGTTGGTAACTTTAGTATCCTGGGGCCAATAACCCCTGAATAAAAATTTTAAAAACTTACAGTGAGGGCTAGAATTTCAGAATGGACTCAACTTACAAACATGGTTAGATTCTTGGCTCCTCATTGAGAGAGAACTAGCAACACATAGGTCCTGGCACAGAGAGAAGCTTCTTAGCTTTACTCTTACTCTCTCTTCAGAGCTCAGGGAGGAGAGCTCCTCTGGCCTGCATCTCCACCTCTCTTTAGTGACCTCTACCGGCCACGGGGCAATAGTGAAAAGGGGCGAGGGGTGTGGGGGGAGAGATGTAGATTTTTAAAAGAGCGGGTGAGGGAGTCAGAATTGGTTTTGGTAGACAGTGCTATATCCAAGGCAAGCTAATGTCATAGGTTCAGAAGTTTGATTTTCCCTCCCCAACCTCACCATGCAAATCTATTCATCTTTCTATCCTGCTTCCCAAGCCCACTCAAACCACCAGTCTTTTTTGAGTCTCTATAATGAGTTAAAGGGAGCCCTAGGGGTGCTGAGAGCTAAGCATTGGCTGCTAACCCCAAGGTCAGGATTTCAAACCCACCACCCACTCCATGGGAGAAAGATGTGACAGTTCTTTTCTCTAAAGAGTTCAGGTTTGAAAACCCGACAGGGCAGTTATTGTATGTCTTGAAGTATGGCTATGAGTTGACATCAACTTGATGGCAATGGGTTTGATTTGGTTTGGATTTTTCTTCCAAGATATCTTAGAGTGGTCCTGAACTTCAACAGTTCAGGCAATGTATGAACCATTCGCATCACCCAGAAACTCTCTGGAATGTTCTGCCTTTTCAGAATGCCATATGATTGGATCATAGCTTTTCAAAGAGTTCATCTGTCCTGCATTCCCTGTGTTTCTAGTTCCTATCTTTTCCAATGTACTTCCTCCAGTCTAGCCAGATTTGTAAGGTAAAATTGGGATTATGATAGTGGGGGGAAGGTAGCATTTAAAAACTAAAGGAAATTTGTGTGTTTCATCATTGCTACACTGCACCCTGAGTGGACCATCTCCTCCCCCAAGACCCTTCTGGGGATGTCCAGTTGACTCCAGATGGCCATTGGGTCCTCACTCTGCACTCTCCTTCATTCGCAATGATATGATTTTTAGTTCTTTGGTGCTTGATACCTGATCCTTGTAGACCTTGTGTTCACACAGGTTGGTGTGCTTCTTTCATGTGGGCTTTGTTGTTTCTCAGCTAGATGACCACTTGTTTATGTTCAAGCCTTTAAGACTCCAAATGCTATAACTTTTGATAGTCGGGCACCATCAGCTTTCTTCAACACATTTGCTTATGCACCAACTTTATCCTCAGTGATCATGCCAGAAAGGTGAACATTATGGAATACCAGTTTAACAGAACCAAGTGTTCTTGAATTGAGGGAATGCTTGACTGGAGGCTCAATTTCTATCTGCTACTTTAATACTAAACCTGTAAATATATGCATACAGATTTATTTCCCCATCAACATATATAAGTATGTTTACATATATACATGCCCTTTGCTTCCTAATTCTTTCCTCTATTTTCTTTTATGTTGCCATAGAGTCTTAACATTTTCAGCTATCTTAGATGTGGTAAGTGGATCAGAAGAAATGACATTGGGTCCAAATATGGTCTCACAGTGTTGGAGAGCTAGGCTGGAAATGTGGCAGCTCAGAAAATCCAAGCAAGAGGTCACAAAGAGAATAGGCTCTGGGATAAGGCTATGGCTTGCACATGTGGAATTTCCCTTTAATCATGGAGGTGGGATTCCTGATCCCTATTCAGTCTACCACCAAAAACCTTCTTACCTTCTCACTCATCAGCCTCAAGGAGTCTGGCTTTCCTTGGAACTTACCATCAAAGTCCACATCCTCATTGGGGGGGTCAGTCTCAGTGGTGAAGGACCGCTTCTCTGTGTCCAGCTCTGAGATGATGGAGTCAAAGAAGGCTATTGCTTCTGCCACGTCTGCACTGAACTGTGAGTACTTCTTTGGGTTTGCTTTCTGTGGGCAGCGAATGAGAGGAGAGTGTTCCCAAGCCAGCCTCCATGTGGTTTCACACATGTCAGCAACAGAAGTTGAAAAGGAGTGTTATCAAACCAAATGCATATGGAATTTTGACTTTGTGGGATTTAAATAGCAAATTTGAACAAGTGTCCTAGGGAAGGAAGATAACCCAGACCCATAATTGCCTAGTTTAATTAACTTCTAATTATCTCAATGAGTTAGAGTGGAACGGACAGGATGTATCTCTTTCCTGGTAACTAATTTGTTACTAGATAATAGGCATACTAATTTGGTTTTCTTTGTTCTTGGTCTCTGCTGATAAACATTTAATTAGAAAATTCCCAGTTGCTGGCTGAGCCCCGGTGGCATAGTGGTTGTGTGCGGGACTGCGGCCCACTGGGATGGAGGTTCAAGTCCAGCTCCACAGGGGCAAAGGCTGGGCCTCCTACTCCCACCACCCAGGCAGTGATGCCCTAAAAAAAAAAAAAGAAAAAAAAGAAAATTCCCAGTTGCTTAGGTAAATGGTGAACCCCAGAAAAAAAAGGGATCCTATTAGCCTAAAGTGACAAAATTCAAGTTATGACACAAATAGAAGCAAACCTAGGTATGATCACCTGAAAAGTCACCAATATTCAATTGGGTCTATTTACACATCTAGTAGTTTATGCAACCCAATTGTCTATCAACAGATGAATGGATAAGTAAAATATGGTATCCACATACAATGAATTCTTGCTCAGTTATAAGGAACAAAGCTCTGATACATGCTACAATATAGATAAAACTTGAAAACATTATACTGAGTCACAAATATTGCATGATCACAATTATGTGCATTATCTAGACTGGGAAAATACCTAGAGACTAGAGTTAATAATGGTGATGAAAGAGTAGCATACTGAGTTTTTTCTTGAGATGATATAAGTTTTTAGAATCAGATCATGATCGTGGTAGCATAGAATAGTAAAGGTGGGGGGCCTTCTGAGAAGATGGCGACTGAGTGATGCTCACTAGAGGGACTCAGAAGGAGTTTGGGACAGGGAGAGTGACAGAGAGAAATTCAGCACTACTGGATTGCAGGAGAGCATCATAAAAATAAGTAGGCACAGATTTGCAGGGTTTTGAGAGACTGTTAGCTTACTAGAGTGAAGCCCAGCTAGGGTTCGACCCTAGCCCTGCCACTTGCTGTCACTGTCTCTGCCAGAGCTGCTGCTGAGACCATTGGAGCTGGCACATGGGCATTGTCTCAATGGAGCCACAGTTTGCTGCCAGTACAGAGCAGATATTGAACCCTTGCAGCCCCATGCTCAGGTATTGGGGCTAAACTGTGCAGTTACTTTGAGTTCTCTCACTTCTCTCTATCCCTCCCACTCCCACACCACAGTTTCAGAAAGCTTGGTTTCTTGGTGTTAACGCCTGTTCTTTTCCAGCTTGGTTCACAGGCCACACCACTCCCCTTATCCTAGAGCAATTACACCTGCTACACCCAGCTAGGAGAGTCTCATTCTGTGTGGGGTAGCCCGAGGCTGGAGAAGACCACCCAATCTCCATCTGGTTATTTTTTGCCCAATTTTTTACAGGGAGAATTCTAGCCTGTGTGGTTGGGAGAACTCTTACATGTCCTCTAGGGATTCATCTGACTGAGGAAATTTCCTCCCGCCTGTCTTGTGCCTCTCGCAGCACAGGGCAGTTTCAACTGTGCTGGCCTGAGTTCCCAGCTACTGCCTGAAGTACTGCCCTGCCTCCACAGCACTCTGCCTGATGAGGCAGTTCTGCCCACCATTCACGGGGTTCGACTCAGGAGTGGGTAGCCCACCAGCTTTCCATGGTGCTACCCTTGCAGTAGGTACCCCTGCAGTTCCCCAGGCTGCTGTGGGCTGCATCATTCCAGCTCCTGGTGAGACTGTGCAGTGAAGCACCATCCTTGTGGGTCCACAACAATCCAACCAGTGGTCTCTAAGAGGATCACCCAACTTGCCCTCCAGATAATGGAATACTGGTTCACTAGAGAAAGAGTGAAATCACAGGAGGATAAAGAGTTAGGCTAATTCCGAAGTGAAATTAGTAAAACGAAGTTCAAAAACACATTCCTATAAGTCTCCCAGAGAGAGTCAGTGCTCTTCGAGTCCCTGGAAAATGCCACCTGGTTCCTCTAAAACAATTCAATGCAAACAGCAATCAGCCCCAACAACCTCAATTAACAAACAGGAGAAACAAAAGGCAACAGCAGAAGATGTCCTGAACCTAGCGACATGCATAGAATAAGCAGACATTGATATGCCACAGAAATTTTCAAAACAATGCTTAGAGTCATACAGGATATAAGGGAAAAATATAGAAGAAGGAGGAATTGATAGATGAGATAAAGTCCATACACCAAAGGAACATACAAGAGCTTAGGGACGATATAACAAAAACCAACAGCAGACTCATGGACTTTGCTAATCAACTGGAGGATGCTGAAAACTGCATCAGTGACCTAGAGGATAGCCAAGAGGAAATGAACATACATGAACAAAAATCTAACAAGATAATCAGAGAAACTGAAGAAAATAAGAACTATGTCTGATGCTATGAAGAGGAATAACATCAGAATTATTGGTCTACCAGAGGAAGACAGAGCAAAGAAGTCAACAGCAACAATTGTGAGAGATTTCTTGGAGGAAAACTTCCTTAGTTTAATGAACTAAAATCAGGCAACCTTTCAGGAGGCTGAAAGAACACCAGCTGGACTGAATCCCAAAAAGAAGTCACCAAGACACATAACAGTTAAACTGCCCAACTATGAGGAAAAGGAGACAATCATGAGAGCAGTCAGGAGAATAAAAGCAATCACATATAAAGGTCCCCAAATAAGAATATGCTCAGATCTATCAGCAGGCACTATGCAGAAGAGGAGAGAGTAGAGTAATGTATTCCAAAAATAGAAGGAAAATAACACAAATCCAAAAATACTCTACCCAGCCAAATTATCTATGAAGATAAAGAATTAAGAGTTTTCCCAGACAAGGAAAAACTCAAAGAATACATTAGAAGAAACCCAGCCCTACAAAATATCCTTGCTGACCCAGTATGGGCAGAAGAACAGCACTCATCAAACATAAATAAGAGAAAGCCACATAAAACAACCTCACCCAGAGAGCAACAAAGAGAAAACAGTCCTGACAATAGGAATAGATTAGAGTGGAAAGAAGTTTAGAAGAATCAATCCTCACATAGACATGCACAACACACTGTAAAGAAAGGGAGGTAGGGAAACACACAACACAAAAGGTATAAGATGACATCACATATTCCACAGTTGGAGATGATAATATTAAATATTAATGGACTGAACTCAGGAATCCAAAGACTGAGGCTAGCAGACTGGCTTAGAAAACACAACCCATCAATCTGCTGCCCACAGGAGATTGTAGTCTCAAGACTACAGACAAAAATAGGCTGAGAATCAAGGGCTGGAGAAAGGCATACCAAGCAAACAACAATTCAAAAAGAAGCATCGGTAGCAATCCTAATCTCAGATAAAATTGACCTCAAAGTGCAAACCATAAAAACAGATAAGGAGGGACACTATATAATGCTCAAGGGAAGGGTAGACAATGAACCAATAAGCATTTTAAACATATATTCCCCGAATGAGACATCCACTAAATACATAAACCAACACTCCAAAAGATGAAAAAAGAAATCACAGCCTCAACAATTATAGGTGACTTCAATATACCGCTCTCTGAGAAAGACAGATCACAGGGAAAGAAACTCAACAAGAAGGTAGAGATCTAAACACTAAAATCAGATAATTTGACTTGATAGATATCTACAGAACCTTTCATCCAAATATAAAAAATTCACATTCTTTTCAAGTCCACATGGCACATATTTGAAAATAGACCACATACTGGGGCATAAGGCGAATCTACATAAATTTAAGCACATTGGTATCATACAGACCACTCAGACCATCTCAGACCACTGTGCTATTAGGCTGTAAATAAACAAAAGGAGGATGAAGAAAACAAGAGCAAATAATTGGGGGATGAATAGCCCTCTATTACAAAAGGAGTGTGTACTGACCCAGATCAGAGATGAAATTAGGAAATTTCTAGAAAACCATTGAGAATGAAAACACAACATACTAAAACTTATGGGACACAGTAAAGGCAGTCTTCAGAGGAAGCTTCATAGCAATAAATGCACACCTGAAAAAGGAAAAGCATCTCATAGCTGATATTTTGGCATAGAAGTTACAATGATTAGAGCAGAGTCAGCAGGACAATCTCCTAATAGCAAAAGAAAAGAAATAATAAAAATCAGGGCTGAGATTCAAAATCGGGAAAATAAGAAAACAGTGAAAAAATTAATGCTGCTAAAAGTTGGTTCTTTGAAAGGATTACCAAAATTAATAAAGGTGGCAGACTTAACCAAAGAAAAGAGGGGGAAAAATTTCAATAGCAAGAGTGAGGCATGAAAGAGGGGACATCACAACTGAACCTAACGAAATCAAAAGGATAATTACACAGTACTGCAAAGGGCTGTACTCCAAAGAATTAACAACTTGGAAGATGTGAGCAAATTCTTGCAAAGACAGTCCCTTCCTAGACTATCCCTGATGGACGTCAAGAGTCTCAACAGACTCATAGCAATAGAAGAATAGACAAGGTTATCAAGGGATTACCAACAAAAAAAATCACCCAGACCAGATGACTTTAAAGAAGAATTCTACCAAGCCTTTAAGGAAGAACTGACACCAATCCGTCACCAACTCTTCCAAAACATCGAAAAAGATGGCCAACTCCCAAACCCCTTCTATGAAACTAATATAACACTGATACTGAAACTGGGGAAGGATTCCACAAGAATTGAGAACTACAGATCAATATCCCTAATGAACATTGATGCTATAATCCTTAATAAAATTTTGGCCAATAGAATATAAAAGCATATAGAACAAATAATTCACCATGACCAAGTGGGGTTCATACCCAGGATGCAGAGGTGCTTCATCATACAAAAGACCATTAGTATCATTCACCACATGGACATGAAAAGCTGTAAGCACCACATGAAAATATCAATAGATGCAGAAAAAGCAATTGGCAACATCCAATATCAATTCCTGTTTAAGACACTCGAGAAGATAGGAAAAGAAGGAAAATTCCTAAAGACAATACAAGCTATATATGAAAAACAACATCCAACATAATAGTCAATGGAGAAAAAACGAGCACAATCCCACTGAAAAGGAGGAACAGACAAGGATGCCCCTTGTCCCCACTCTTATTTAATATCATACTGGACATTTTAGCTAATAGCATATGGCAAAGAAAAGACCTCAAAGGTATTTGTCTGGGGAAGGAAGAGATGAAACTATCATTATTTGCAGATGATATGATTTTATGTATGGAATATTCCAAAAGGTCCACAAGGGGAGGATTGGAAGCAGTAGAGGAGTTTGGCAGAGTGGCAGGATATAAGTTCAACAATTGGAAGTCTATCAGACTGCTATACACATCAGATAAGAACACAGAAGTGTAGGTAAAAATAAGTGGTACCCTTCACAATAGCCAAGCACAAATTGAAACATCTAGGAATATACGTGACTAAAAGAACAAAAGATCTACATGATGAAAATTACAGAACACTATTACAAGAAACCAAGAATGACTTCAACAAATGGAAGAATATCCCATGCTCATGGTTCAGAAGACTCAATAAAGTAAAAATGTCAGTTCTACCCAAGGTTCTATATAAGATTAGTGCAATTCTGATATAATCACCCTCATCTTTCTTCAAAGAAATGGAAAAAATGATTACCAACTTTATATGGAGAGGGAAGAAGCCCAGAATTAGCAGAGAACTCCTCAAAAAGGACACTGTGGGAGAGCTTGCTTTATCTGACTTTAGCACATACTATACAACCACAGTGGTTAAAACAGCATGGTATTGGATGATGATAACTACTCAGAATGTGTTTTGAAGGATTGATTCTAGAACCTTTGTATATTTGATAGGAATTCTAACTTTCATTCCTTTACTATTTACAGTTAATGTTCATGTTCTACTATGCAATCATTTATATCCACATTTCTTTATTTTTTTTTAGATTTTCCTGGGTGTATAGTTAAAGCAACAGAAGTCTATTTAAAATTGTAGCAGCAGCTTGCAGTTGTAGAAAAGGGAAAGTTGTGGGGTGGACCTTTGTATTTTCTTTCTAATAGAACCTTCTAAAAAGGTATTTTTATATGTTCTTTTTAACAAATATTGTGTACAACCCTGAAAACATTGATGTTTGGGTCAAAACAAGACTCAACTTATTTTCTGCTTGCTGTAAATTAAGCAAACATGCTATAGTAAAAACAAAATAAAGGGAAAAATAGTAAATGTAATTAATGTCACAAATGGTTGAAATGGAAAATTTTGCAATAAGTATGTACTTTATGCATTTATACCTTCAATTGTGATATATATTCTTTTCATGACAACATTATTTACATGTATAAGTCAGTGTCATTCATTATAGTCATCATGCTGTGCACAATTATTCATTCCAAATTTTCTATGACCCTTAGTAGAAACTGAGTGCTCAATAAACAATGAAGTTTCCCTTCTATCCTCCCATTGCAGCAGAAATGAAAGAAGTAATAGTAACTTAGCCAGGTCCCAGGTTCTATACTACCTCTTTTTCTTCCATAGTCTTATTAAGTCTTCACAATAGCCATGAATGGCATGGAAGAGTGACATCACAGAAGTAAATAATCCTGTTGGACTTATAAGGAGAACTCATTAAAAAGGAGATAGAATTAATATGTGAACTAATAAAGAATTCTCTGAGCAATGGAAGAAAGACTAAGAGAACTTATGCAGTGAAACAATGTTCATTAATGTTGGAAATTTTGTCCAAATGTAGAGTTTCTTTTATTATATGTGGGCATTTAAAAGTGGAAAGGTATTTAAGATGAGTATTATTAAATTACACACTGCCATGTTTGGAAATAAAAGGATGTTTCTCTATGTATGTGCCAAATTTTTTGTTAAATATGTGTATTTTGTATTGCTAGAAAATAGTTTTAAACACAGAGGTGGGGTTTTTTTTGTATTTATAAAGAACTTTTTTCAGATAATAAAGATAATAAAGAATCTCAATGTATGCTTGATCTTTTCTGTAAAAGTGAGTGATTATCTACACGTAATTTTTCTTCTCCATTGAGAGAACCCTGAATTTGAAAGAGAACAGGGCTACATAGTAGAAACAGCAAGCAAGAGAAAGACCATGAGTGGAATAGAAACTTCAAAAAAAAAAAAGTTTCTAGCAGTTAGAGAAGAGTCAAATGGCAACAATTGAGCTAACAGGGCTTCCTGGAGTTGCAAGCAATCAACTTGACTACTAGTCCCGCCCACCAGAGATATTTCAGAAGAAAGGGATGGCCACCTACTTCTGAAAAGTCAACATAGGGAGACGAACTCTACTCCAACACACATGAGGTTGTGCCGTGAGTCAGAGATGACTGCTTGCAACTTCTGTTAGTCCCTGCTGACTAGAGAAACAAATCCAGAGACATTCACTTATGTATTAAAAAGAGCTTTATATCAAAGAAACATCCCAGCCCAGTCCAGATGAAGTCTATAAGTCTGATATTGGCCCATAAATCCAATACTAGTCATACATATCTCTTCAGACTCACACAGCCACATGCAATGATGCCGATGCAGGAAGATCACAGCTCGGTGGGTGAAAAGTCTGGTGGGTCCTGTGGCAGTGGAAGCATCATAGGGCTGGTGCAGTTCTCAGTGTGGCTCCACATGGCTTGTCAATAGGAAGGTGAGGGAGAGAGGTGTGTAGCCTGCATCCAGGGAGAAAGAGAGGCAGTTCCCAGAATCCTCATGAGAAGACCACACCCACAAGGAGGTATCCTTAGGCTATGTCCTGATTGACAGACAAGCCTCTACCCCTACACTTATTTACCAATTTGACATGAAATTATGGAACTACCACACAACTGGTTTTACTTTATTATATATTTCATCAAGAGGAAAAATAGACAATCACAGAACATAAACGACCTACTGTCTCACTTACTCTTCACAGTGCCTTTTAAGCTTCACAGAGATAGCCAGTAACTTCACCAAGTCAAATTGACATCAAGCTGATGCTCTTTATACTACATGCAGAAGAGAACAAGGTAACTGCTCACTTATGAGAGAATTGGAGCGAAGATAAAGTGAAAGGATAACAGATGGCAGAATCAGAAAAGCTGTAACGGCAACCAAAATCATGAAGACCTACTGTTTAGCGCAGGGCAGGACTCTGCAATTCTCTGGGGACTATCTGGGAACTCACAGTTTATGAAGGGTTTCTTCAAGTGACACTGTATTTTGCTACTCACAGAAAAAAAATAAAGTACCATGGAAGATTTTAAGCTTTCAATTAAAAATAAATTATATAATTAACTTTCTCTGGGACTTGCAATTTCTTGGTCAGTCATAGGAGAGATGTAAGGTAGGATGTACTTATTTGACATTTCACTTAATTGCCATCAGTAACTAACTAGTCTGTCAATCAGAAAATCGGAGTTAAGGTATAGAATTAGCAAAACATTATGCACATGTAGAGTAAATATTTAATCTTAATTTAAAGTGTACAGATGTCTATTGATTTAGCAGTATTTTTTTCTCAGGAGACTGTGCATTTTATTGTTTGTGTCTGGATAGAGGTCCAATTTGCCCCCTCAGTGTCCTGGGTAGTGAGACAAGGAGGAAGCCCAGGATGCGAGGTCTCTGCGTTGTCATCCTCCCCCTCAGTTGCCTTGTCACCATCCTCAGAGAGGGCAGCATGCTTGCTTGCAGAACGGAACTGGAAGGCAGGATTTTCTTGGGCTTTTTTTGGCTCAGGTGCAGATCTGGAGTCTTGATCCTTTTTGCCACCTTTCCTCTCCGACTCCTTCCAGTGGTCTTTGTCCCCTCCATCTGCTGGAGCTCCCACTTTGGCCTTTTGGGAGACTCACCTATCTACTTTTTCATCTTTCCTTGCCAGTCCTTCCTCAGATGGTGGAAGTGGAGCCTCTCTCCCTCCCACACTTGGAGGGCACTGCTCCTCTGTGTCTGAGCTTGGAGACCGAGCAGGGGGTTCGAACTCCACTTCACCCAGGCATTCTCCTTTGGCAGAGGGGCTGGCATGACTTTTAGAGGCTGATCAAGTTTGGGAGGCTTAGAAGTTGGAGAGTGACAATCTTCCTCCTTATTAAAGTTTCGCTTTCCAGAGACTTTTTACTCTCTCTCCTTCGTGTATTTCTGCCAGAAGTGACTGAGATCCCAGTAGGTCATCTATTTCAAACAGCAAAAGCATGTGCAATGACACCAGGACAATTACAGGCCAATGGGTGCAGAATCTTGTGTATCCAGTGGCGGTAGAAGCATCTCAACGCTGGCAGGGGTCCCCATGTGGCTTTTCTGACTTCAGGTCTGATTCCATCAGGGTAAGCCCATGTGACTTCTCCTCCAGGATGGCTCACTGGGTATCAGCCTTGTGTCTTGTCAGTAGAGTGTCTCCAAGGGACTGGCAATTTATCAATATTTTAAGCAGTGTTTGCTTACTTGAATTCTATCCTTGCTTAATTTTTTTCCACAATATTTCTACAATTTCCAGATTTGGTTTATTTAACATGACTTTATCTCAAAAAGCAAACTAGCAACTTAAAGATGCCTGTGGGGAAATTCAGTGCAAAATTCTTCTAGCCATCTTTTATCTTTCCTCAACTATTTTATGTTTGTTTGGCTCAAGTCTCATTCTTCTGTATATACATTTATAACTTTATTTCCTCTCCCTCCCACACACCCAGTTTTAGAGCATTTCATTTGTTCTTATATTCTTGTTATTAGTTCTCCACAACCCCAACCTTCCCTGGCATACTCCCATAGAACCATTAATCCAGCTACTGTATAGATCTATTTCTTCTGGATTGCATACACATAAAAACATTTAAAGAAAAATAAAAACAACAATAACAAAGTAAATGGATAAAAAACCTCAATATAAAAAAAACATGAAATATTGAAAACTGGAGCAAACTTTAATGACTCATATGGGAGATAAAATGATATGGTGATAAATGTTAACCTAAGTGCATCTCCAACAATCCAATTTCCAATGCCTTCTCCATGTTAACAAGGCTGTTCCCATCCCTGCTCCATGACCATGCTTGTATTTCCTGGGGGCTTAAGCCACACGTAATTCCTCACTTTTTGTTTAACAGTTTTATTGGCAATTAATCCACATATCACACAGTTCAATAGTTTAATCACTTCCAAAAGAGCTACGCAATCATTACCACAATCAAGTTAAGAACATTTTACTTTCCCCAATAGTTAGATCACTTTAAAAAGTGAGTTGCTCCACCCCCCACATATTTTGTTTGCCCTCCCAACCCCCTCACCCTCCCTCTCTCTCACCCCCCCCTATATCCCTTACCAACCTTATCAACCAGTTCTTATCTCTTTGCCTCTACTTCTTCTGTGCTTCACAAACTGGAAAACCCAACAGAAACAGGTTTTTTAAAATTTAATCATTCTATTGGGGGCTCGTACATCACTTTTCACACTACATAGTTACATATACTATGCCAAGGACCTTCACATGCGTGCTTTCATTAACATTCTCCAGATATCTGCTTTTCCACTTGGACCCTTGATATCAGCTTCTCATCCTTCCCCCTACTTCCTTTTTCTCCCTTCCCCCCACCCCAGTCCTCATTACTTTATAAATCATCGTTGTTTTGTCATATCTTACACTGCCCGACATCTCCCCCTGCCCACTCCTACTGATGTCCAACCTCCAGATAAGAGGCAATCTGTAGATCCCCGCAGTTCGCTCCCTCTCTCCACCCTACCTTCCCAGAAACAGTTTGTTTCAAAAACAGGAAAAAAATAAAATAAAAATAAAGTGGTAAGGATAAAATAATACTGTAATAATACAGAAATTAAACTACAAATAGCAGATAAGAAAGAAAATACTACCATGAATATTTAAATGGGCAGGGAAGAAACTTTTTTCCTTGAACAAGCAAGAAACACTTGCTGTGGCCTAGAAGAATCCTGTGGAGATATGTCAGTCACTTAATCTGACTAGATACTCTGCAGATGGGTTTTGGCCTCCCACTGTCCTCCACAGCCTCCTACAAATCGAGTGTTCACACTGTAGGCTCTGATACTTTTCCCTTTTCATATTTAAAATTTTTATTATCAGTTTTGGATCACACAAGGTGGTGTGCTTGTTTCATGTGGATTTAGTTGACGCCTCACTTAGATGACTCCTTGTTTGAATACAAGCTTTAACCCCCCAGACCCTATTATGATTGATAGCCGGGAACCATCTGTTTCTTCACCACATTTTGCCGTCACACTCTTATCTTCATGCTCATTTCATGAAGGTGAGTATGGAGAAGGACGAAGTTATCAGAATTAACTGCTCTTGAATTGGGACTAGAGTTCAGCGGAGGCCCCTAAGCCATCTGTTTGTCCCTGGGATATGCATGACTCAGGTTTATTTTTGGCCATCGTATGTAACTTTCTATTATTGAACCACTGTAAAGCATTTACCTTAGTTTTCACAGAAATAGCTCTTGTTTCAAATGCAGATTGTATTACATGTAAATTATAATTAAGTTGCATTATAAACTATAATGTTACAATTATAATTCTATTTCACATAAACCAGTTAGGAAAAAATATGACCAATTTTTGATATGAACATAATTATTCCAACTTGCAATAGTTAAGAAGTAAGACTGATATACTCTAGGTTTTTAGAAATGTTTAATTATTTTAAAAATTTAATAAAATTTCCCTCTAGACAATTCCAGCTAATCGTGCTTGTCTGGGTCAAATAAAGCTGTGCAGCAGAAGGCTTCTCAATGATGACTTTTTCAGAAATAGATCGGCAGCCCTTTCTGTTGGGGTACCTTTGAGGGAACGCAAGACTCCAACCATTCTCTTAGTATCTGAACGTGTGAACTATTTGTGCCATCCGGCACTACAGGAAGAGGATCATGAATCCCAGATATTTATTGCCCAGCTTCAAGAGCCATCAATTTTTTCCCATTCTTGTTTCATCTACTACCCTCTCACATTTTTTTTCCTCCTAGGGCATTATTTTTAAATCTCAAATTATATCATTCTACCAATAAATACTTTTTTTTTGTTTTGGGGGCATCACTGCCCTCTGGTGGTGGGAGTAGGAGGCCCCGCTTTGCTCCTGGATTTGAACCTCCAACCCAGTGGGCCGCAACCCTGCGCACAACCACTGCGCCACCAGGGTTCAGCCCAATAAATACTTTCATATGTATCTCTAACAGATAAGGATTTTCTATAATATTGTTATCACACGTAATAAAAATAAAACAGTTTTTAATACCAACTAGTACTAGTCTTTCTATTTTCCCTCACTGATTAAAAACTGGTTGTAGTTGGTTTGTGCAACTCAAACTCCCAACAATATTGTATTGCAAAGACCGTTATATTGCCATTTAATTAACCTCACATATAATTCAATAGTTCAATCATATTAAGCACCAAAGTCAATTTTAGAACATTTTCTTCTAGTACTCATTTGTATTAGTAGCTAGATCTCTTTGTTCATATTTTTTCTTTTTGTTGAGGTGTGGGTAGATTTTAATTTAATCTTTAATAGTTTTATTGGCACATATTCACATATTATACAATGTAATTGTTCAATCATTAAGAAGATTTTTGCAACTATCACTGCAATCAATTTCAAAACACTTTCTTTTTCTACTTATTGTTGTTCACTCCCTACTTCTCCTATCCCCTTCTCCTTTCATTCCCCAAGACAATTATCAATTTATTAATATCTCTACAAATCTATCTATCCTAGATTTCATATACAGAAAACCATACAAAACACAGTCACCAAGTACAAAACAGAAGACCAACAATAATGACTAGATAAGACATAGAGAAACCATCACGAGGAACATCTTCACCTAGAGAGAGAAACATAGTGGTTGCAGAGAGAGCGCAAACACAAAGCAGTCGTGAGACTGCATAGGACCGACAGCGTTTTGTTCAGCTGTGCACAGAGTTGCTATCAGCTGGAACCAAGGGGATGACACCCAACAGCAGGACACATGTGGCTCCTAAGCAGTGGAAAAATGCAATGGAGGGTTGTTTCATTCTTAAATTCATTCTTAAATGAACTGGGTTGTTTCATTCTTAAATTTAAATAGTTATATGTGACTGCTTTGTTGGAAATGCATATCTACAATCTTGACAGATTAATAGTTTAAGTTTTTGGAAAATAAGAATTCATTGAAACTGGTGTATTCACATCAAGGTATACAATGTATATTCTCTTCTTTGAGTGATATCATTCATGAAAGGTTTTGGTGAATTTAACTTTATTTATCCTACAGTTTACCCTCCACTTTCTGGCCTATTGATTTTATTAACCATTGTGTTCAAGTTTTCCATTAGTAATTGTAAAATATTCTTTTTCTAATTCTGCATTCTTCCAGCATTCATTTGCTATGCTTTTGATATAAAGAGGATGCATACTTATACTGAATCCTTCCCATTTATGAACCTTCCTTCATGGTAAGGAATGGACAACCTAGGAACTTCCCCAAGTGACCAATGAGCTTGTTGTAGTTTTATTACAAAATCACAGGCTTTTAATGTAATTATACCTTTCTATCAGTTGCAACTATTATTTTTTAACATTATTGTCAAATGTTTCTGTATTTTAGCAGCAGGAACTCTTTCAAGGTGGACCTTGAGATCTTTGACCACTATCTTAACAGTTTTTAACAGCTTCTCTAATTTTAGGCATAGCAAAATGTCCAAACTACTAGTCAGAACTTTCAGGGCCTTTCCAGGTCTTTGATGAACCCCAGATGAATTCTATCCTTACCTGTTTTCCATAGCACCCTTATGCCTTTGTGACATTTACTACAGCATCTCCTTGATGGGTTGACCACTAATATGAAAGGCGACATCAGCTAAGACCTAGAATCTTATTACAGGAAATTCTGCTTTACAAAGAGTTAGTTTTATAAGTCACTCGTTGGTGCAATCAGTTAATATGCAATCCTACTAACCAAAAAGTTGCCTGCTCATCTGCTTCTGAAAATTCAATCCTGAAAACTCTATAGTCTGAGTTCATATGTATATAAGAGAGAGTAATTGCGTATTAAGAAACATCCCAGCCATATCCAGATCAAGCCATAAGTTCGATATTAGCCCATATGTCTATAAAATCCTCTTCAGACTCATGCAACATATGCAATGATGCCAAGTGCAGAAAGATTACAGGCCAGTAGGGAGAAAGCCCTGTGGATCCATTGCTGGTGGAAGCATCTCAGCACTGGCGTGGGTCTCCACATGGCTCCTCCAGTTCCAGGGCTCAGGCTCCATCAGTGTAGCTCCCTGTGGCTAGTTAGCAGGAATATCTTGCAGGGAGACCAGCAGAAAGAGCATGCTTCCTGCCTCCCAGAAGGAACATAGGCATTCCCAAGATCTTCAGGAGAAGGCCAGGCCCACACAGAGACCTCATTAGCAGTAAGTTGATTGACAAACTAGACTCCACCCCCTTGCAAATTTGACCAGAGATTAGGTAACTTGCAAATTTGACCAGAGATTAGGTAACAATGAATGAAGAAAAAAAAAATGGTGACCTTGCTTCCCTCTCAGTCATGAGAGTGTTTTCTCAAAAACTTGGAACTTCAAAAAAAAAAAAAAACACTTGGAACTTCTCTGGAAAGCTTGCATTAGACCTAGTCCTGTACAGTGCAGGGCCCTGCTCCATGAGATGATTCTCCTTGGCCAACAATATTGAGGCAGATGTGTGGAAAGGAACTTTCTGGAAAAGCATATGTATTGCATTGTAAATTCTATTCCAGTTAGCCTTCATAAATACATTAAAGATTAAATTTTACAGTATTTGATTAGTGGAAGGTTGTGGTCTATAGCAAAAGTCCTAATTCCATTTATCTTGACATAAATTCAGATACCATTTAAATCCTGTTTCTTCTCCAATACCTGCTCATCATTGATCCAGCAATTTTTTTTATGTTTACACAAGTCTGGGATTATGTGCCCCTCAGAAAGAGTGTTGTTAAAAGTAGATACAGTATCTTTAGAAAGATATTCATATGAAGGTCTATGGAACTTATCTTTGCATTTCCCAAAATAATCAATCAGACGAATGTTATCTAAGTTAAATTCTAGGGTTCATGGCATCATCTTGTAGATAATTTATGTCTATCACTCAGGATTACATGATCTCGAGTCATATCCAACCATTAAGTAGTCAAGTAGTCAAAAAATTCTGTATCTTATTTTAAGCTACAACTGTTTATATATTCAAGTCCCGTCTCTGTTTCTGTAGCCTTGCCTGCAATAGCAATTAATTGACTTGTACAAGTCACAATCTTATGGTGATCTCATTTTTTTCTACTGTCTACTTCATGGATGTAAGTTGGTAGAATCCATTGGCTTATGCCTTGTGTACATGCTGATGGTTTCTCTAATCCAGGAGAGTTGTCTGTTTTGGTGTTTAAGACTTAATAAAAGAACCCCCATGGAACATGCTTGAAGCAGGAGTCTTTCCTGCTTAGCATGTATGTAACATACCGTGGGCTCAGTATTATAATTTTCTAAGCCTCTTCAACCTTCACCACACCTTCTCTGGGGCTCAGCTTATTTTTTCCTGATAGAAAACTCTACTTATTTCTGTGAACTACTGATAATACCCCCATGAACTAATAGTACCTAAAAAGCTGAGTGTCACAATTAGTAATGAAATTTCCAGGATCAAATATGTTCAAAATGTGAGACAGTAGTTTTTCCTTGAATTAACTGGGTGAAACTAACTGCAAAACTATTCAGATTCACCTGCAAGCATATAAATATTATCAAAAGAAGGCTTTCAGGACAAACATTAAGCATTTTCAATAAGGAGTTCTGATGGTGCTGTGGGATAGACATTAGACTGCTAACCACAAGGTTGGTGCTTCAAAACCACCAGCTACTCCCAAGGCAAAGGAGGAGACTGTCTGCTCCCATAAAGATTACAGTGTCAAGAACTCTATGCAGAGTTTCTTTGAGTCAGGATGAACCCTCTCACAGTAGGTATACTTTCAATTCTTACCCCTAGGATTATGCTAGTAGCGAACCTAACCAATGGAGTGTTGGTAAATAATGTCTAACTCCATCGGTGTTGGTGGCCCTTACTTTTAGGGCTTCCCAATGTCTGTATATACATGTTATATCACTATATCTAATTTCAAGCTGTTAGCAAGACACTATTGAATGTGGGATTGGCTGAATACTATTATATAGAATCCCTGTCCTACAAGTATAGTAGGCAAATGTAAGCTCAAGAGCATATATAGCATCTGTTGCCTTTATTTATAACATTAATTATACATTTATGTAATTGAATTAAAAAGTTATTCTGTATTTAACAACTGGCTCACAAGAAAGACCTTAAGCACTTCTTGATGACGATCAAGGAGGGCAGTTACATAATCGATCAACTTGCAATGGATGGAGTCTAGCCTGTCAATCTGGTCACAACCTGAAGACCTCATTTGGAGACACAAAGGAGATACTTGATCACTGGAGGCTAGATATACTCTCTCCCTGCAAGACATTCCTACTGACAAAGTATATGGAGTTATACGAATGGTAGCCAGAGTCTTGTAGCTGGAGGAACCCTGTGGAGACCTATCCCAGTGCTGAGATGCTTCCACCACTACTGAATCGAGAAAACTTTCACAAAGACTTTTCTGTGACTTTTCTGTATTCAGTTTCACTGCATGGGTTGCATGAATCTGAAGAGAAATTTACAGACTGGTATCAGACATATGGGCTAATATCAAACTTATGGACTTGATCTGGGCTGGGATGTTTTCTTAATGTACAATTGCTCTTTGATAGAAAGCTCTTTCTTTTTTTTGGCATCACTGCTGAAATCTCTTTCTTATACACATGTGAGTGCCTATTAGTTTGTTTCTCTAGTCCACCTGGACTAACACAGCAGCTTTCAATATGGATTAAAACTCAATGCAAAGAAAACCCCACTCTTCACAATTGGATTGTTAAGTAGCATCATGAGAAATGAAGAGCAGATTGAGGTCAGAAGCAAGATGGCAACCAAGTAGCACCCTTGGGAGACTCTGCAGAGACTGAGCAGAGAGGTCTCAGAGAAGATATCTGACACTTCCTGATTGCAAGAGTCTCAGCATAAAGATAAATTTATTCAGATAAAAGGAAACAACATTTGTCAATAGACTCCCCTTTGTCATCCACCCTCAAGGCTTGCCATCAGAACTCACATCTCCACCTCCCCTGATCAATTTTTCCAGGTGCAAGAGCTAGCCAGAGTAGCTGACCAGCAGAGCTACAAGGACATAGCTCTGCGTGACCAGTCTGGGACTGACATAAGCACAAATAGGCTTGGCTCTTAGCGCCAGCCAAGGGAACTCCTGTCTGATACCTTCACAGCCCTACCTCCCCTATAACAGGATCAGTAAATCCTACTGAACTGCTTGACAGTGACTCTAGAAGGAGACCTGGTGCAGGCAGAGTGAATAGATTGACTCTTCTTCCAGGCCAGGGGAGCTCCAGGCCCACTCAGCAAAAGCAATCCTCCATTCTGGAGTTACAACTCTGCATGCCCAGACCCCACCCCACCCCAGCAATCCCAGGCTTTTAAAATTTTTATTTAGTTAGCAAATCACACGTGCACGCACATGCACACACACACATACCCACACATAGTCCATTAGCAAAGTCTTAGCACAATAATACAAGTACAAACTGCAATGGAGGTGGGGATGGGAGTGGCACGGGGATTGTAAAATCACAGGCACGGAGTGAAGAATTGAAACAAAAACTAAAATCCTCAGTGTCCAGAAGCCATTCCCAGCTCACATAACTAGCTCTTCATCAGCTGTTCCATGATTCTAGCCCTGGTCAGCACTCCAAGTGGCTCAGAGAAGCAGTCTGCCCTCTGAGTAGGCTGTTACTTCATTCCTCATTCCTAAACCACCTAGGTAGGAGGCAGGTATAGACCCCAACCCCGTCCCCCACATGATCACTCCCATCACTCCACAAGAGCAAACCCAATTCTAAGATGCTCCCAAAGATCAGCCCTGGCTTTTTAGCCAGTTCATCCAAGATATCCTTTGCATAGTCAGTGAAACACAATCCCTGTCAATGTAATGTTGCAACCATTGTTGGATGATCTTCTGAAAAATTTGATTTGGATGTGATTTCAATGATATTGTTTTATAATTTGAGCATTCTATTGGGTCACCTCTCTTTGGAATGGGTACGAAATATGGATCCTCTTCCAGTCAGTTGGCCAAGTAGATACCTTCCTTATTTCCAGGCATATACAAGTGAGTGCTTTCAGTCCTTCATTGGCTTGTGGAACTATTTTCTTGGGATTTCATCAATTCCAGGACCCTTGTTTTTAGCTAATGATTTCAGTACATCTTGAATTGCTGCCTTAAGTTCCATTGGTCCTTACTCATAGGCTCCCTCCAGCAATGATGGAAAATCAACTATTTCTTTTTGATACAATTCTGTATAGTCTTTCTACATTCTTATAAGATTTACTGCATCGTTAAGTATTTTGCCCATCGAATCTTTCAGTATTACAAATTACAGCTTGAATATTTTTCTTCAGTTCCTTCAGTTTAAGATGTGCTAAGTATGTTCTTCCCTTTTGATTTTCCACTTCTAGGCCTTTGGACATTTAATGATAATATTTGGCTTTGCCTTCATAAGCTGCCCTTTGACATTTTCTAGTCAGCTCTGTGACTTCCTTAGCTACTCTTCAGTTAAGAGCAAGTTTCAGAGTCTTTGGACATTCACTTTGATCTTTTATTTCTTTCCTGCTTTCTTCTTAAAAGATGGTCTTGATATCCTCCCATAGTTCATCGGGTAATTAATGATCAATGCAGCTAATTTGCTCTTGAGATCTCAAAATTCAGGTGTGATATATTTAAAAGTATATCATGGTTCCCAAGGACTTGCGTTTATCTTCTTGTGCTTCAACCTGAACATACGCATAAGCAGTTGATGGTCTGTTTCGGTCAGTCCTTGGCTGGGTTTTACCTGCTATTTTGAGATTTTCCATAGCCTAGTACTAAAGATGTAGTCCTTTTGATTTCTATGTATTCCATCTGGAGAAGGCCATATGTATAGTCAGTCTCCTTTTGTGTGGGAAAAAGATATTTGCTATGAACAAATTATTGACCTTGCAAAATTCTATCATACAATCTCCAGCTTCATTTCTGTCTCCAAGGCTATATTTTTCAACTGTTGCTCCTTCTGCCTTGTTTCCAACTTTTGAATTCTGATCAACAATAATTATCAATATATCTTGATTGCACATTTGATCAATTCCAGACTGAAGACATTGGTAGAGTTATCTATTTCTTCATCAATAGCTTTTGTGGTTGCTACATAAATTTGCATAATCATTATATTGCTTGGCTTTCCTTGAAGGTGGATAGGTATGATCCTATCACAGACAGCATTGTGCTTCAAGATTGATTTTACAATGTCCTTTGAGGGGGCATCACTGCCCTCTGGTGGGAGTAAAAGGCCCAGCCCTGCTCCTAGAGAGCTACTGCTGGATTTGAATGGCCAACCCAGTGGGCTGCAGTACCACACACAACCACTACACCACTGGGTGTCAGCCCACAACGTCCTTTTGGACAATAAATGCAAGGCCATTCCTCTTAAGAGTGTTATTCCCAGAACAGTAAGTTATATGATATTCTGATTCAAAATGGCCAATACCAATCCATTTCAATTCACGAATGCTTAGGTTACCTATCTTTATGCATTCCATTTTATTTTTGACAACTTCCAATTTTCATATATTCATATTTTATACATTCCAGGTTCTGTTCATTCACGGATTTTTGCACTAGTTTTTTTTGTCTTAAGTTGTTCCCATCAGAAAATAAAGATGTCAAAGGCTTCACTCTCACAGGCTTTACCCCCCTCATGTCACTATTGGTCGACTCCCATCTGAGAAAGCAGCAACACCTTGATCACATTCTGAGTGCCCTCTCATGGAAGGGACCTATCCTCCAGCACTATCGCTAAGAATGTCCTGTTTAATTAGTTAGGCCTTTAGCATCTGACAATGTTTTGAAATTACACATAAAGTTATTAGTGACTACTTCTTTCAAAGGGGGCAGTGGAGTCCTTTTTCATTCTCTGTTCTTGGTCTAAAAGCTATGCTGATCCCCATTTTGAGTGACCCCACTGGCATTTGAAATTCCAGTGACATAGCTCCCAACATCACATAAACTACCAAAAACTACCACAGCATGACAACTGACAGAAAACTGGTGGTGAGACTAGATTGTGTTTTAGGATAAATCCGTAAGCGTCCTAAATTTTTTTCCAGACAATGCTGTGTAAAATCCTATTGACCACAAATTGTTTTACTAGTGAGAAACTGCAGCATAAAAATCTAACAAAATTACTTTCTTCTTTGTAACATTTTTTACTCTGTAGTCTAAATTTTGCCCCAACTTGCAAATTATACATTAAATAAACTTGAATGAATTTCTATTACTCACTTAATTTTATCTTTTTTCTAACATATCAACCCACATAATCATATTAAAATACTACAATAAAGTCACCCAGTGTGTGCTTATGCTAATATTCATGAAAGAAAAGCAGTTAATTCTGGGGAAGTACATTTGTTAATTAGGATTTCCATAACATAATACTGAACCACAAAGAAGGTGGCTTTGAGCAACAGAAATGTTCCCTGACAGCTCTGGAAGTTACATGTTCAAGCTATAGGTGTCTGTTTGATAGGTTCCCTCTGAACTTTCGGGCAGAGAATCCTTTCTTAACTTTTCCAGCTTCTGGGGGCCCTGGGCCCTAGATTGATGGCAATATCACTCTGATCTCTGCCTCTGTCTTCACCTAGATGCTTTCCCTCTATTTCTGGCTGTCTCTCTTCTCCTCTTATTATAAAGACTCTACTCGTGTTGGATTAGAGCCCACACTGTCACAGTGGCCTCATGTTAACTATTGTATCTGCAAAGACCAATTCCAGATATAGAGATTAGAATTGCAACATATACTTTTGGAGGGCAGAATTCAACCCATTACAAGGGGCCAAGGAAAGGAATTCCATTTGTCCCAAAGCTTGAAGGGCAGCAGGGATTTTTTTTTCTATCCATGCATGAGGATAGACAGCCATGGACCTCCTCACCAAACACAGAGCCTGCACCTGTTTTGAACACACTCCAAGAATACTGCTCTTTCTTTCAGAGAAATGGAGGGGTGGGCATCAGTTTGTGTAAACATTGTTAAAGCAACTACACATTTCAGAGTCACTATACATATACCCTTACTGTCAAACTCACTTCCATCAAGTACATTTTGACTCACAGTGAGCCAACAGGCTAGAGTAGAACTGTCCCTATGGACTTCCAAGACTAAATATTTCAAGAGTAGAAAGCTTCATCTTTCTCCCTCAGAGTGGTTTTGAACTAACGATCTTATATGGTGAGCAGCTTAATAAGCAACCTCCTACTCCATTAGAATTGTCAAGTGTTATCAAACCCATGATCTTGCTAATTTCTCACAAAATTTATTATTATTTCTACTTCACACTTCAAAAATAGAGGCATGGAAAGTTAGCTTATCTTGACAAAGGCATTCAGCTGGAAGAAACAAATAAACAATAGCTACTCTTGAGTCAATTCCAGCTCATGTATGTCAGAATAGAACTGTACTCCAAAGAAGTTTTGAATGGTTAATATTATAAAGATCTTTTTTCTGTGAATTTGATTAAGGTTTACAGAAATTATAGGTTTACATTCTCCAACTTGTTCACGTTCTCGTTCAACTCAGTCATTCCAGTTCCATCAGTGTAACATCACTTACCCCACTTCTTTTTGGTATTTTCTGTTTCCTATCCTTTTTTCCCCTAGCTCTCTGAACTCTTCCCTTGGGTAAATTATTGACCTTGTAATCTTAATTGGTTAATTATTTTAACACAGAAGTGAATTCCATTTCAGACCTGAAGGTAAAGGCCACAGTCTTGGAGGTCCCTCCACTATCTCTTCAATCACTAGACAAGTTTGTTTTTTTTTTAATGATTTTGAGTTACGTTACATATTTTCCTCCCACTATATCCAGAATTTTCTAATGTGATTCTTTTCAGAGAAGTTAATAGTGATGGCCAGATAGCCTCTAGTTCTTCTGGCCTCAATAGTTATGAAGACTGATATTTGCATGGTCTGTTAGTCTACTGAATTAATTACTTTCATATTCTATTTTCATTTTTATCTTCTTTAATCTTCTCAGTTCCACCTTCGATGCCTGGTCATGAGCAAATTTGGTCCTCACCAAATTAGGATATAAAGTACTATCTTTGTGAATTATGGTACATCAATGATATTAGTATCCCCTTGAAACTATGGCTCTGATTTTCCAACCCCAGTGCTTTGCTCCATTGAGGGGTTATGTCTAAGAACTTTTCATAACTTTGCCCCCTGAGTACTCCAGAATGACTGATTTTGGGGGGAAAAGATCTTCAGGGCTTCTGAGTTACCAGTTAGACTCATACCTCAAAACTGTTGAGCCAAGCACTGAACCATTTTATCTTTTTCCAGAGAGTGACTGTTAGGTTCAACCAAACAATATTTTGGCCTAGGAGATGTGTACTTCTTCACTGTGCCATCGAGGTGCTTTGTTGGTAAATAACAGAGCTGAAATTCAAACCATAATCTAGTCAACTCTTTGCTGAACTCACCACAATGGGAAACCTCTCTCAAGAAATTCCATACACAGTATCAAGTCTGTGCCTCTCTTTTCAACAATTCTTATGGTTCCAGAGCAGTTTTTCTACTTCTAAACTTTCCCTCTTTAGATTTTCAAGTAAAGGAAAGAACATTGAGGAATGGAAATGCGATCTACCCAGAGTGTGTTGCATTTTGCAGGAAAATGTAGTGTTTAGATAAAATCTAACCAGAACCTTGAGCCTGAAGCTAGTGAAGCTGTCCAGGATTCTAGAAGTCACTGAGCCTCCACCACCAACAGAAGTAGCCCTCAAAGAAAGATAACTGACCTACAAATCTACAGCTGGCTGTCCACAGCATCAGTACCAGTACAAAAGGACTAGGATTCTTTTGCAGAAGTTCGAATGTAGACTTTTTTTAAGATCATTTGATTAGGATCTTTTACAGCTCTGGTAACAATCAATTGTATCAAACATCTTTGCATATATGTTACCATCATTATTTTCTAAACATTTACTTTCTATTTGAGCTGATAAACTCCTCTTTTTTCCTCCCTCCCTCCTCCCACCCTCATGACCCCTTGGTAAATTATACATTATTGTTATTTCCATATCTAATGTAGACATATTTTCAGAGCTTAAGATGATTGTTTAAACTACTCCCTCCTGGTGTAAATGCAAATAGCTGATACCATTGGGTTAGGCAGGGCAAGCCCTAGGAATCTGATAGCAGACCACTCAGTCATTCAACACTGATGGAGCTGGCCCAACCTGAGGACACTCTGAGGCAACAGCAAGAATGGAAGAGACAGGCCTGTTTTGAGCATCTTTCATCCAGTGATCATTAAAGTGAGTGACAAATGTACAAGACAAGCCAGCCTCCAACCACAGGTATACAGAAGCTGTGAATAAGGCTGTGAATAGCTGCATGCATTGAGGATCATGTCCCTCAAGCGACCAAGCACACAAAAGCTGAGTCACTGAGCCTCTCTTTGTAAAGCATCACTGGA
Organism: Nesogale talazaci; assembly: GCA_004026705.1. NCBI lineage: Eukaryota > Metazoa > Chordata > Mammalia > Afrosoricida > Tenrecidae > Nesogale > Nesogale talazaci. The sequence goes on along the minus strand of PVJH01000332.1, from coordinate 285,086 downwards.
ATGCTCAGAGGACAATAAGATATGCAAAAACATTATGGTAAGTATAAAAGACAACAACAACAAACATTCTTCCATTCACTAATTTCATGCATGTGTCTCTCTGTTTTCAGACTTTCAGTCTCCAGCAAAGTTTGGTACTAAACCACCAAACAAACACCGAGACCCAAGATACAGATTGACTAGCTCCTTCCCTTTGTTGGTTTGCATAGAGCTGGCACCTAGATAGTTAAAGGATCTAGTCTCTGGGTGACTCAAACAGGCAAGACGCTTAGCTGTTAACAGAAAGATTGGAAGTTCAAGTCCAGCTGGGGATGCCTCAGAAGAAAGGTCTGATGATATACTTCTGAAAAGTCAGCCAGTGAAAACCTTACAGAGCACATTCCCCTGTAACAGCTGGTGTCCCTTCTGATACATGAGCAATGTCATAAGTTGGAATTGATGGCAACCAGTATGGTCACTCATAAAAATAGCTCACTTGGATTTTTAGATATTCTAATAATTATTACTAATAATTATACATAATGAGAATTTGCCAATAATCCTTTGCTAGACTCTGTCACTCATATGCCATACAGATATCATATATTTTAAGTAGCTAAGTGGTTAATGAAAGATATGTCCAGGTCTCCCCACTAGCCTACTCTGTAAACCAAATCTCTACTGCTACTAAGTCCACTCTGACACTATATAGACTTTCCAAGATTATAAACCTTCATGGAGCACACGGCCTCATCTTTCTCCCGCAGACTGCTTCGTGTGTTTGAGTCTTGTGGCTAGCAGTCCTGTTTCTAACCCAGAGTGCCACCAGGGATAAGTAGTTATCATTAACTACTACTTCCTTTTTCTTCAGTGAGAAAAATAAACAGGATTAGTTCATTTCCCGTAGGCTAGGGAGATGACAAGGTAGAGTCTCTGAGGACTGCTAAATAAAATTTTAAAAAAACATTCACTCTGGAGTAGATTCTAACCTAAGGCAACCCCCTATTATATCAGAACCTACTTTGCCACATAGGGTTTTGAATGGTGGATTTTTCTGACGTGGATCACCAGGCCTTTCTTTTAAGGCACTTTGGGTGGACTTGGACATGCAAAATTGTTGACCCTCCAACTTTTTTGTTTACAGCCCAGCCTGTCAGGCTAGCACCCAGGGACTCCTTCTCAAACAATTCTCACATGTGTCAGTGGAGCTGTGGAAGGCAAGAAAGGGACTGAGGCACATAGCACTCAGGCATACTGGAAGAATTCTCACATACAGGACACTGGCACTGACTACTGAATTGCAGTGCTCAGTGGGACTTACCTTTGCTTCTCTGGGAGTCGTCTGGACAAAGGTCTTTTTTCCTGCCTTGGAAGACTTGGAGGAAGTGGAAGATGACCCTTGAGCATGCCTGGGCTTTAGGTCATGAAGACTGCTGAGGTATTTCTTGCGCAGCGCCAGCAGCTCCTGCAAGTACTGCAAGCAATCCTGGGTGCGAGAGTACATCCACGCGCGGTCCTCCTCATGCTGCAAGTAGTACAGACTACTGTCCATGCTGCTGGTGCTCTTGTACTTCTTCAGGGACTCGCTGAATGTCTCCCCATGGTCTCCCACGACGTACATGGAACTGCTGCGAAGCAGCCGGACAGCCGAGCCAGCCCCGCCGTAGTACTGGCTCTCTACCTCTGCCTTCCTCTCCCGGCCAGAGCTGAAGATTGAGTGGATCTTCCTGAACATGGTGCTCTGTTTCTCCCGGGGTGCTCCTGCCAGCTGCCACCTGATCTAGTTGCTGGAGAGACAGACAATAAACAGGCCTGCCGCCATCTACCTCAGAAGTCCCAGTGAGTGCTGGCTGGGTTAAGCCGGTGGCTTGGGCATTTCTCAGGGGGACAGTGACACAGAATAGCCAAGGTGCCAGAAATAACCTGCCCGGACAAAGACTGGCTTTGGAGAACCATTTGGTACAAAAACCTTCTGTGCTCTTCCATCCAAGGTCCCCGCTGATTAGAAGAGCATGGCAAGGCACTCTGCGCCCCTCCTTTATTTTCTCTTCCCAACTCCGGCGCTGACTTGGCCTTGGTGTCAATTTCTACATAGTGGCCTTGGCTAGGCTGGCCCCATTGAATCTGTGAGTTCAAATGAATTCTTCAGAGGGTCGCCTCTAAATCAAAAGTAGTTTGTTTGAAATCCAGTGCTCCAGATAGGCCAGCGTGAACATGGCCAGGGCTCTTGGCAGGACTGGCAGATGCTTGATAAGCTGGCTCCGGAGCCCTGCCTGCGTGCGCCTCGGTAATGAGAACTAACCCGTCACCGGATAGCAGGCCAGTGCACAGAGCCAGTGGACTCGGGTGTCGGACTCATGACTGCCAGCACAAAAGCTCCATGAATGGAGGGTGGCGACACTAGGTAGCAAACACGGCCTTTAGCGTGAGGATACTTGAATATAAACTGACCAGTTGACATCAGAGATCGACTGGTTTTTTTTTTTAAGAGTAATGTATGAATATGTTGAAATCTCTGGGATGTTTCTGTTAGGATTTTTCTCAGGTGAATATGAGAAGCATCCCGATTGCGTTCATTTGTTAGACATCGGTTACTACAAGCATTTTCTTAATTTGGAGTGGGCATTAGAGGAGACTATGAAATTATATTGAAAATGTGACTGGTTATATGTATCAAAAGGATACTTTTCTTTCTTCTTTTTTTGAGAGGGAATTGGAAAGAAGAGTTGAGTTCATCGTTTGATCAGATACCCAAAGAGGTCTACGATTTACAGGGAGAACTTCTTTAATTGTTATGTCCTTCTCTAGGACAATAACCATACTCTTTTTTTTTTAATGTAGCTACAAATGGATCAGCAGAATGCTGTGAGCGTAAATTAAAGATGAGACTTTACTAGACCGTGAACCTGAGAAGGGCAGCTAAGTCACAAGCCAGATACAACAGATGCCCACTTCCCAACTCCCACCCCCACCCAAGGTTTTATCTAAGGCCACTCTTTTTTAATCTCTTGACTAATGCTTCCATAAGCATAGATTGTGGATCCAGCAAGACCACATCTTTGACAACTTGAACCTTTTTTCTATTTATCAAGATGTTACTTACGGATTTAGTTGTGAGTATTTTTGTCTTCTTTACATTGAGTCGTAATACATACTGGAGGCTTGTGTTTCAAGTCACCTTCCTTTCAGCAAGTAAGGTTGTGTCATCTGCATATCAAGGTTAATAAGCCTTCCCCCAACAGTGATGGGACATTGTTCTTCACATAATTCGAGTTCTCAGCATACAGATTGAAAAAGTGTGGTGAGAGGAAAGAACCCTGACACACACCTTTCCTGATTTTAACAGAAGTATTCCCTTATTCTGTTTACATAACTCTTGATCCATGTCCAAGTTCTGTATGAGCACAATGAAGGTTTCAGAAATTCCCATTTTTCTCAAGGTTATCCATAGTGTATTATGGTGCTTGCAGTTGAATGTCTTTGTGTAATCCATAAAACAGAGCTAAACATATTTCTGTATTCTCTGATTTGAGCCAAAATCTATCTGACTTCAGTAATGACCTCTCTTGTTCCACATCCTCTTCTAAATCCAGTCTGAGCTTCTAAATCCATTCCCTCACAATGTACTGCTGAAATTGTTGTTAGATGATCTTCTGCAAAATTTTACTTGCGTGTGTTGTCCATGATATTGTTCTATAATTTGACCATTCTGTTGGATTACCGCTCTTAAAATGGGCACATGTATGGATCGCTTCCAGTCAGTGAGCCAAATAGCGATCTTTCAAATGATCAGGCACAGCTCAGTGGGCACTTCCAGTGCTTCATCAGCTTTCAGAAACAGTTTTACTAGTATTTCACCAAGATGGAAAAAATATCACCTTTATGTGAGACCTTGTTTTTGGTTAATGCCTTCAGTGCAGCTTGAACCTCTTTCTTCTGCGCCATGGGTTCTTGCTCATGTGCTACCTCCTGACATGGGGGTCTGCAACGAGTTCTTTTTGATACAGTGACTGAATAGTCTTTCCTTCTTCTCTTGATGCTTCCTGCATCATTCCATATTTTGCCCAAAGAATCTTTCAAGATTGCAACTCAAAGCTTAATTTTTTTCTTGACTTCTTTCAATTTCATATATAAGCATGTTTGTCCCTTTTGGTTTTCTAATTCTAGGTTTTTGCATAATTCATTGTAATATTCTTTTGTCTTTTCTAGCTTCCCTTTTGAATTTTTAATTTGACTCTTTTTCATCCTTTCTTCCTCTTGCTTTAGCTTCTCTATGATTAAGAGCAAGTTTTTGAATCTCCACACCTACATTTTCAAAAAAAGTCTAGTTGACTCAAAGTCAACTAACTACCACAGACTTCCTATATACCTTTATAATTATTGGTTGCAGTGAATAAAACCTACATATTACAAAGACAATTCAATGTCTCTGAATTTTATGAAATTTGCTTAAAACAATCACTAACATTGTAAAAATTTCCATACTATCCAAAGCAATATGTAAATATAATTCAATCCTGTCCAACATCCCTCTCTACTGAAATGGAAAAAATATCACTTTTATGTGAAAAAGAAAGAAGCTCCAAATAGCAGAAGCAATTTTGAAGAACAAAGCAAGAGGCCTCCTGTTTCACTATTTCAAGACCCACTATGCAACTCCAGTAATCAGAGCAGTCTGGTACCACATCAGTGACTGTTAGAAATTGAAGTATGCTAGTCCTTCTCAGCCATTACATAATTATCCCTAACTTTTAAACCTGATGTAATTATCCTTATTGTACACCCTAATATCTGTGATGCTAATGATTCAGAATTAGAGACAGTTATGATAGTCATGCGAGAACCCTAGTGGTGTGGTGGTTAAGAGTGGGACTGCTAACCGCTAGGTAAGTCGTTTGAAATCACCTGACCTCCCCTCAGGAGAAGGCAAGAGTTACAATCTCAGAAACCCACAGGGGCAGTTCCATAAAGTTGCCATCAGTTGGAGTCACTCAACAGCAGTGAATTTGAGTTTGAGACTTTGATACCAGGGAAGCAGAACACAATAGACAGGATTAGGGTTTTGTGGTGTAGCCAATTCACTCGTTGTATGTCTCTTCTTCTGGTTGGGTGGGACCATACAAATAAAGAGTTAGAAAGCAAAGTAATAATAAGGGAAACTGTGCTAGGGTTGTTGGCATGGGTTTCCTGCATGGGTTTTACATATGCAAGAAACATTCAGGTAATTCAGAGAAGAATGGAAAGAGGCAATTTTAGGGTTACCTAAATGCAATCCTATAGGAGGCTGGGCGGGCCAATGGAAACTCCTGCTGGCTCTGCCACATTCAAGAGCCCAAAACAAATTCTTTCTATTCACCTCAGCTAGGGAGAATTTTTTGATGGGAATTACCACCTGGGCCATTTGAAGCAGTGGCTCTCATTCAGATTAGGACATAGAATATATGATACACTATATATAGAAATTATGCTATGTCAATTGACCTAGTCCCATGAGAGTATGATTCCAAGGTTTCAAACCCAGTAAATCAATTCCATGTGGTGTTTTGTTCTGACTAGGAACTATCCACAGCTGGCTTTCTTTATGAGCATCTATGGAGCAAAAACAAACATGTAAATAGCTATACCTTTAGATACATCTATAAGAGAGTAAGACAAAAAGGATTGCTATTCAGTTTCAGTTCACACATGCATTGTTTTATTCCAGATAAAATATATATGAGGAGATCTTTAAAAGGTTTATAGGAGACAATGTAAGATGTGGAAAAAACAATGTATAACTTATCAAGGGTTCATGGGGGAAGGCAGGCGTGGAAGGAGGGGGAAGAATTGGGGAGCTCAAGTAGGAAGAGAATGCTTCACAAATTATGATGGTGGCATGTGTGCAAATGTGCTTGACACAGTAGGGGAATGTATGGGTTGTGAAACGAGATGTAAGAGCCCCAATAAAAGTATTTTTTTAAAAGAAAGCTTTATAGGAAAATTCCATTTGATCACAAACTTTTTGAATTCTCCTCATATATTCTCTTTCTCCATATTCCCACATGTTTGTTAGATTCTCTCCAAGGAAGGACTGATTGAGAAAATTCAGGAAAAAATTAGTACTGCACACTTCCAGTACATTTAAAGAATTAGATTGCACATGCTATGAATGTCAAAGTAAATCAGAGTTGTTCATAACCTATGGAAAAGCAGACAGACTATGGGCTCCCACTTAACTCTAGCCCAAATAAAGAACAGTTAGTTCTTATAACATGACCCTGCTCAATATTCACCCATATGAAATGATCAGTAAAGATAAATGTGCTATAGCAAAGTATGGTAAAGAAAGTAGATGGTGCCTGGCTATCAATTGAAATCATGTCTGAGGTCTAAAGTCTTATATTCAAACAAGCACCCACCTAAGTGAGGCATCAACTAAGTCCACACAGAAGAAGCACACCATACTGTGTAACCCAAAAATTACCATAACAAAATACAAATATGATGAAAGGAAAATTTCAGAGCTTATATTGTAAACAGTCGAATTGTAGAAGGCTATGTAGGACAGACAGTGGGAACCCAAAATCTTGTCAAATTAAGCCCCTGGCAGAGCCCCTCTAGCCACAGGCAAGGGACTTGAACAGCTTTACTCTCAGTTTTACACTGTTTTACTTTCTGAAGAGCCTACTGAAGAGTGCAGAGAAGAGAATATTTTCTTCCTACACAAATACTTGTCACTGCTGCTCAATCAATATGCTACAAATGTCCACAAAACAAGTGTCCAATATGCTACGAATGTCCAAAAAGAGTCCATTGACTCTTTCCATGGATCATGGAAAGAACACCAGGCAAGCATCAAGCCAAGGAATGGAGAAGAGTCTACATTCTTATCATTGCCCATACCACTGACGCAGCTGCTGGGGAGTGGAAAAATACAAAAGGCTCTGAGTTTACATCAGGATTAGGAATCTGTATAATAAACCTAGCTTTGTTCCAGCATTTCTTTCTCTTTTTTTAAAATGATTTGTGGGGTTTTTTACAGCTCTTATAACATTCAATACATCATTTTTATCAAGTATATTTGTACACATGTTTCCATGTTAATTTCCAAGTATTTTCTACTTGAGCCCTTGGCATAAACTCCTCTTTCCCCCTCCCTTTTTTTAAAAAAAACACATCATTTTATTGGAGGCTCATACAACTCCCATCACAATCCATACATACATCAATTGTATGCAGGCCACATTTCCACACTTGTTGCCATCATCACTCTAAAACATTCTCCCTCTATTTAGGCCCCCAGGACCAGCTCACCATATTTCCCTGTCCTTCCCCCTCCCCCATGAACCCTTCATAATTTAATTTTTTTTTTTTGGCATCACTGCCTCTCGTGGTCGTGGCGCTACCCAGTACTGTTCCTGGGAGCTGCCGCTGGATTTGAATCCCCAAGCCCACGGGCTGCAGTCCCGCACTCAACCACTTACGCCACTGGGGCTCAGCCCAAAGGTACATTTTTTTTTGCATCACTGCCCCCTGGTGGAAGTGGGAGGCCCAGCCTTGCTCCTGGAGAGCTGCTGCAGGATTTGAACTGCCAAGCCAGTGAGCTGCAGTCCCACACTCAACCACTACACCACCGGGGCTCAGCCCATAATTTAAAATTTTTTATTATGTTTTCATACTGTACACTGTCCAATGTGTCCTTCACTCACTTCCCTGTTGTCTGTGTCCTAGAGAGGAGGTTATAGGTAGATTCCTAAAATTGGTTCCCCCTTTCTATTCCACCATCCCTCCACCCTCCTAGTATAACCACTCCCACCACTAGTCCTGAGGGATCACCTATCCTAAACTCTCCATGTTTCCAACTCCAGTGTACATCCTCTGGTCTAGTTAGATTTGTCTGGTAGAATTGGGATCATAATAGTGGGTGGAAGGGAGTATTTGAAAACTAGAGGAAAGTTGCATATTTCATTGTTACTACACTGTACCTTGACTGGCTCATCTCCTCCCTGTAACCCCTCTGTAAGAGGATGTCACTTCACCTATTGATGGGCTTTGGGTCCCTTATCTGTACTCCTCCTCATTTATGATATAATTTTCAGTTCTTTGATGCCTGATACCAGATCCCTGGGACACCTCTAGGTCGCACAGGCTGGTGTTCTTCTGCCATGTGGGCTTTGTTGCTTCTGAGCTGGATGGTCGCTTGTTTACTCAAGCCGTTAACTGAAAGAACAGAATCACTGAGTGGAGAAGAGCAGTCCAGAGAATTTGATGAGCAGAGTTGCAGAGGTACCAGGTGACACAGCTGTGGGTTTGGAAGGAGCATTATCTGCTGCACAGGGTGGGCAGCTGGCAGGGTGGCTCTATTATACTCACCTAGAGGGGCGTAAGGCAGGTGGTGTGGTCGAGAGCAGGCGGGTGGACATCACCCAAATCAGGTGTGAATCAAAGCGCAGGAAGTTCATTTAAACTGTCTATCAAGGCAAATACTGCCTATTTCATACGACTTTTTTTTCTTGCATCACTGCCCTGTGAGAGTAGGGAGCCCAGTCTTGCTCCTAGAGAACTGTTACTGGATTTGAACTGCAAACCCTGTGGGCCACAGCCCCGCACACAACCACTCCACCACCACATCTCAGCTGACTGTTATAATGATTAACTAAAACCATATACAACTAATTACCATCAAGCCAATGTGTGTCAACACATATTGTTTTCAATGGCTGATATTTTAGAAGTAGATTACCTGGTCTTTTTATTATTATTATTATTATTATTACTACTATATTGGGGGTTCTTATAGCTCCTATCACAATTCATACACATACCCATTGTGTCAAACACATCTTCACGTATGTTGTCATCATCTTCTTCAAAACATTTTCTTTCTACTTGAGCCCTTGATGTTAGCTCCTTTTCCCCCTTCCTCCCCATGTCCCCTTGATAATTGATCAATTCTTCTTTCTTTTATTTCATGTTTTACACTGACTGCTGTCTCCTTTCACTCTCTGCTGGGGCTACTTGTCTGAGGGGCTGGACATCTATTATTTTGATCAGTTCTCCATTACTCTCCCACCCCTTCTTTACCTTCCTAGTATGACTGCATTCCCTTTGTTGTGAGCTCTTATCGGTACAATATACATGTTCTGGTATAGCCAGATTTGCAAGACCGAATTGAGGTCATGATCATGGGGGGAGGAGGGGGTAAGCATTAAAGAACTAGTATGCTTTGTCTGTGCTATAGTGGACCCTGACTGGCTCCTCTCTTCCTTGTGGCCCTTCTGACAGGGGTGTCCAATTGACTACTGATGGGCTTTGAGTCTCCACTCTGCCCTGTTTCTCATTCTCATTGATATGATTTGTTTGTTTGTTTGTTTGTTTTGTTCTGGGTCTTTGATACCGAATATTTGAACCCATCAGCACTTCATGATCATACAGGTTGGTGTACTATTTCCATGTGGACTTAGTGCTGCTCAGCTAGATGACCACTTGTTTATCTTGAAACCCTTATGACCCCAGACACTAAGTCTTTTGATAACCAGTATGTTAGTCTGGGTACATGTCACAAACAAATCCACGGAAACTCATATGTATAAGAGAGAATTTTATACAATGGGTAAGTGTATATCAAGAAAACATCCCAACCCAGTGCTACCCAAGCCCACAAGTCCAACATTAGCCCATATATCCATCACTAATCCACAAAGTTCTCTTCCATTTCACAAAACATATGCCATGGTGCTGACTGCAAGAGGAAAGGCAAACAAGTGAGCATGTAAGCATCTCAGCACTGGCAGGGGTCTCTGCACACCTGCTCCAGCACCCAGTGCTGCAATGGGGGAGGTCCATGTGGCTTCTTCTCAGGGATGTCTTACAGGAAATGAGTCTTGCCAGATGAAACAGGGAACTGGCTAAGGCAGCTGCACCCTGGTCCAACCATCAGAGAACAAGAGACCCAAGAAGTAGAAAGATGAGGCTCACTGAGCCATTTATCTCTCTACCCTTCAATTAACCCTACATGTTTTTTGGCCAGGTTGGCACAATATACTTTAATGATCTTAGCCAGGCACCATCAGCTTTCTTCACCACATTTGCTTAGGTACCCATTTTGTCTTCATCAAATGTGTCAGAGATGGTGAACATCACAGAATGCCAGCTTATTAGAACAAAGTGTTCTGACATTGAGGGAGTACTTGAGTGGAGGCCCAATGTCCATCTGCTGCCTTAATACTTAACAAATAAATATATGTACATAGATCTATTTCCCTGTCATTATATATATATATTTATTTACATATATAAAGGCCTGTATTTAGACCTCTATAAATGCTCTTTGCCTCCTAGTTTTCTCTATTTCCTTTTACTTTCTTCTTATCCCACTATCAGTTCAGTTTTCCTTTGGGTTCTAGTAATTCCTCTTGGCTACATTGGCCTTGATCAAGCCCCATCAGGCTCTCCTTGCCATCAATTTTAGTTGACTTATTGTTTCCATGTCCCTGGGTTTGTTGGCACTCCCCTTCATTTCCCCCATCTCCCCTCCCCCTAGGCCACCCCATCCCCAGATCATCAGTCCTATTTTTTTCCTCCAGATTGTTTATCCTGCCTATCTTATCTAGACATGCAAAACAATAGTGAGCACAAAAATAAGACAAAGCAAAACATAATAAAATAAAATAAAAAAGACAAAACCAACAACCAAAAAAGAAAAACCTATAAATAGTTCCAGGTCTGTCTGTTGGCCTTTTAGTGTTTACTGCTCAAGTCTGATGGGGTTCCATGCCCTTCCCTCAAAGTCTATTTGTGGTGTTGCTTGGGGACTTTGTTGTTTGCTTGGGGACTTTGTTGCTTTGCTCTCCTTGCTGCTCTGTTGCGCGCCCGTAGTGCTTCGCCCCAGTGTGCTGGGGTCAGATCAGGCACAATTCCCGCACTGTGTCTCCAGTGTTAGCCCCCATAGTGCCATAGGTCAGTGAAGGACATCACGTCTCTAAGTGGGGTAGGACCTATGGTCTTCTCTATGCATTGGCTGCTCAGAGGAGGAGTGTCATACTCAGGGCTTGGTGGGCCAGGTGCTGGGGCTGGGGGTGGGGAGTCCACATAGTTGAAATTGGGACCTGTCCCACATTCATCACTGCTGGTTTACTGCTTCAAGCCTATATGTTGCACTCATAACATGGTGCACCAGAAACCCCCATTTTAAATAGGCTAAGGCTATATTTGGAGCGCACAATGGAATCTCTAACATCTATAAGGTGCCCTTGTGGTATAGTAGTTACATGTTGGGCTGCTACCTGCAAGGGCAGCAATTCAAAACCGCCAGACACTCCTCAGGAGAAACAGGGGGCTTACTACTCCCATAAAGAGTTATAGTCTCAGAAATCCAAGGGGGTAATTCTAAATTAGCCCAATGGTCGCTATCCGTCAGAATCAACTCAATGGCAGTGAGTAACATCCAAGACCTGGAATAGTGCAAGTGGGGCACAATAATTTTTTCACTCGACCAGGTTGCACTGCACTTCCTACAGAGTCATGAACCAAAGAAAGCAATCTACTCGACTTCATGAAGAAACCCATGAAGATCACGGCGCTACAGCAAAGTGTGGTGAAGCAAAGAGTTGATACTGGCCACCAATTGGAACGGTGTTTGTGATCTGAAAGGTTTGTATTTAAACAATCAGCCAGCTACATAAGGTGTCAGGTGAGTCCACACAGAAGAAGCACACCATACTGTGTGATCCAAAAATTACAACAACAGAATCCGAATAGAATGAAGGGAAAAGCAACAGAGCTTAAGTTGTGAACACCCAATTTGTAGAGGATGATAGAGCCCAAATTCCATTTGCAGTGTCTGGTCAGAGTAAGCCTTTGGCAGATCCCCTTTGGCCAGAATCAAGGAACTCGAACAGCTTTGCTATCAGACAGAGATTATTGCAAAGTTGATTATGGTGGATGGAAATACAGTATAATATGATACCTGGTCAGATGGCCTCCTTCTTGACCCAACCTGAATTTGCTCTAGGTCTAAATATTTCTCACTTGTTCCATGACAGACATTTTCTCCCTTGCTTTTAAAAATTTTAATATTGCTGATAATCTTTTTATTTCTTACTTTTTATTTTATATATTATTATTATTATTTGCTTCATTTTGTTTCCCCTTTTGATTATTCTTGCTAGGCTTCCCAGTTTATGAAGCACAGAAGGAATATGCGTAGAGTCAATAACATGTATAGTGGTTTAATGGGGCCTGGGGCGGAGGCAGGGAGGGGAATGGGGGAGCACCCCATGAATGCGGGACAAAGGAGGGAGCACTAGAACTGATTGTGAAGGGGAATGTACAAGGATATTTTCAAAAGGAACTTAACTATGGAAGTGTATGATATGTGAATTTTATATCAATAAAACTGTTTTTTAAAGAAAATAATATGCATATTTCCCTAATTATGTGTATATGTTCCCTCAGCTTAATGTGGATTGCACTTGTTAAAAATGTAGGAGGAGGGTTTAGGAAGGAGAATGGTGGAACAGAGAGGATGGAGGGAGAGGGGGAGATAAGAGGAAGAGATCAAGTCTTCTGCATTAAATAGTTAATGAGGGGTAAGATTACAAGATTCAGTAACAGGTATCTCATGTCACGTTGGTCCATTTGCACAGGCATACTGGAACTTCTCACATTCTGCTTCTGCTATACATTGTAATAAAAAAGAATTTCCCTCAGAGAGCTGCTTCTCCAGCTAGGATAGCATTCCCCTTGCTTCTGGAACTTAATTTTCCCCAAGGCTGTGCCCAATGAGAACCTCAAGGGACATCCCCCAGGGGCAAAGCAGCTGCACACACCCTCTCTCCACCTCCATGCCACTTGGCCCTCCATGTCTGAAATGAAAAAGGAGTAATGAAAGGCTTTTCTGGCCCTTCTTGCTTTAAGATGCTTACCCACTGCTGTCCTGTGAGTTCCAGTTCATAGTAATATTGCAGGGCATAAGACAGTGACAGGAGGGTTCCAAGCTGCAATCTTTATGGCAGAAGACTGTCAGTTCTTTTCTTCTGCAGAATGGTAAGTCCATTCAGATAGCCGGCCATTCTGTTAGCTCTTAACTATCAAGCTATCGGAACTCCTGTAAGATGATCGGAACGTCCTCAAAATGAAGGTTGCATGCAAATCGCAGTTCACCTTGGTTTGTTCTTGTCCTGAGCTGCCATCATTTCCACCCCAACCCTAGAATGAAATGCTGCCCCTGCGCAGTTTAGGAGAAGGCAGTTGTGATTTAGCATCAGCTGCATTTGGGATGTAGAACACCAGGTCTTTATTCCTAGTCCCTCTTAGTCTGGAAGCTATGGTGAAGCCTGTTGAGCAACATGGTAACTCGCAAGTCACTGCTGAGAGGTGGTTTCACATGCAGTGCATTGATCTGGAATCAAACAAATGTCTTCCACAGGGGAAAAGGAGACTTCTGCCTGAACAACCACTGCCCTCCAAGGTCTCATAAGGTTTACTTTTTAAAATTTTATTCATTATTAATTGAGAGTTAATACATATACCAGTCCATAATTCAATCCCGCAAGCAGAATTGTACTATTGCTGCCACAATAAGTTTCTAAGCATTCTTTTATGTCCTGGACTCCTTGACATATCTCCCTCCCCTGACCCCACCTCTATCCTACTACTGTTTTCACAAATACAAGCACATAGCCTGCCCCTTCTTGTCCTTGCTGTCCCTAGAAGTTCATCAATCCTGGGTTTCATATACTGAAACATATACCACCACCTCATGAACGTGACCTCCAATTACATAACACCTCTGAAATACACCCTAATATGAACAATCAAAAGCAAACCAAGACAAAACAAAAATACAGAAAATGTTAAAAGCCAGATCGGGTCCAGCATGCATCAGAGGGGGAATCAACTGACAAAGTTTTAACTGTTCAAGTCAGATTTATGCCTTTGAGCTTCAGTACTTTTTAATACCCATAACTGTAGCTCAATTAAAGAAAAACACCTGAGAACAACAAATGCTGGAAAGGATGTAGTGAGAGTAGAACTCTTATCTGCTGCTGGTGTGCTTGCAAATATGTACAGCCATTGTGGAAGACAATATAGCAATGCCTAAAAATGCCTATTGAATTACCATATGATCCAGCAATACCATTGCTGGGCCATGTACTCCAAAAAAATCAGAAACAGATCCAGACATTTGCAACCCTATGTTCACTTCAGCACAGTATGAAATAGCAAGAAGCTGGAAATAGCTTAAATTCCCATCTGGAGAAGATTAGATGAAAATTCTGGTGTAGACACACAATGTAACACTACACATCCCTAAACACACATTGATGAAACAATGATTCATGTTAAGACTGGAAGACATTATGCTGAGTGGAGTTGGTCATTCACATAAGAACAAATACTGAGTCCACTGTGGTAGGACAAGAAGCAAAGCAGGCACAAGCTTAGCCATGTAGGGCAGCCCATCTGTTGGCAGGGGGGTCAGACAGCCTGGTAGAAAGCCTACATGGCACTAATGAACTATGCACCACCCACCATCCACTCTTCATAAGTATTTTGAAGGTCACTTGATTGGAGGGCACTTCACAACAGCTGGGGTCAAATGGTCAAGGGAGAGGCAGGGAATGTTGTCTCCTGAGTGGCTGCCATGTAAATCTATGTGAGGATCCCTAGACAGGTGGGCAACCTCATCAGAGGACGGAGAGATACTGGTCGGAAAACAATGCAGGAGTGGAGAAAGAAAGGTTTTCCTTTTGAGGACTGTTTTTTTTTTTTCAATGTAGTGGCTCCTTAGTTTTTATTTGATCTTCTCCAGAGAGTAAGCTAAATCAAAGTCACACGTGGTAAGACCCAGGCCCCCAGGCTCCGGGCAGTACTTAGGCTCTTTCCCACATACAGTTTATTCCTCTAATGATAAATCACTTTGTGGTGATAACAAGTCGGCCACATCCAGAGCCTTGCTGGGTTGTTAGAAAGGTTGTCTCCTCCTTCATATTGCAAGTCCCCTAGGGGTTGGCTGAGGGCTAGGTTCTTCTCAGTCTCTCAAAGACTCAGGGTGAGGGAAGCGCCATCTCAACACATTGACCATGGCAGCAGATGGAAGAAAGCAAGGTGAGGCTTGCTTCCTTCCCACACCTTCCAACTTCAGGTTCCATGTATTCTTTCGGCTCACTCTTCATTGGCCAAAGCAAGTCCCATGGTTTCACCTACCTTCAACAGAACTTGGGATGCACAATCCTAGCCTGTGAACAGCCCCAGCAATGGTTTGTCTATTACAACAGCCTACTGATATCATTGAGTTGATTCTGATTCATGGTAAGCCTTGTACATTCGAGGAGATCTGTGCTCCAGAGGGTTCTCAGTGGCTGATTTTCCAGCATATCACCAGGTTTTCTCTCTTGATGCCTTCTACTTCCCCTTTCAGTACAATATGAGCTCAATCAGGGCAAGAATTCATTCTTCTACGAAGTTTAATCTGCTTCCATCTAACCCAGTGCTAGGTTCAAACACACTGGCTGCTGTTAACTCAGTTCTGATTCATAGAGAATCTGCACAATTTCTTAGTTTGCCATTGCATCACCAGGATTCTTTGGCAATTCCAAGCACTTTACAGAATGGATCAGTAACTCACCCCACATAACAAGTTGGTGCACCTCGAAATTTAGGGCTTTGGAGCTGTTTTGTCCATTTTCCAATAGAATGCCCTTTTCCAGAATCTCCTTCTTTGAATGTTTTAGGCTCTGTTTCCAATAAGAGAAATTTGCTTGAGTCTTGGGTGTTATGGTAGGTAGCCATGAAGAGAGCTATTTACCCTCAAGTTGGCATGGTGCCATACCCAGACATAGGCACACAGTGCTGTCTGGATTTCTGGACAAACTACAGGGATGGTGGGAGTTTTACAAGAGAGTCTTGAGAATTGCAACAATTTCCTCTTACAGTAAAGTAAACAACGACCAGCTAAGGTCATCAGGAGCTATTACCATGACCTTCCCCCCTGCACCCACCAAATTTTAACTCCCCCAGCTCTTCCCACTCCAAGTGACCCCTCAATCCCATATCAAATCTTCTGTTGTCTTACAGTTACATAGAACTAGTTGCTATCACACCAACTCTGAATCCCACGAACCTGTCAGGGTTGGAGCCATCATGTCTTCTTCATGGTTCATTTTCCAGAAGGAGATCACTAGCTTTGTCTTCTGGAGTACCAAGAGCTGAACTCTCTACACCATCTGGAAACTCCCACATACCACTTTAATAGAGCTTTCATAGAGGGCCACCCTTTATGTTTTTCCAAGGGTAAAATGGGAATTTTCCTTTTGGTCATGCTCCAAAGAGCTTATTATAATTACTCCTTAGAAAGTCCTTGAAGGAAAGTTTGCAATCCTTTTCTTCCTCGTGTCTTTGACGGAAAAACAGTTTCCGTGCTCTAAAGAGTTTCTTCTCAAAGTCTGCTTCATCTCTCCATCCACTGACTCTCTTCCTTAAGAACTTGTTCATCCTGACCTGTAGTGGCCTTGTTTTCCTTCTGCACGCCACCACCCTCCTTTTCCAGCACAGCAAGTCACTTCCCTCTTCTGACGTCTTGACTGAGGAGTGGTTACACTGCAACAAACAGTGAGGCCCAGTTGAACTGAGGGTTCTGGAATGTATAGTTCATCTCTAAATCCCTAAGTCCCTTTAAATGAAAACAAAAGGGGAGAAACTGTATTTCCATGTACCCAAATGGCACAGATAGTTAAACACTTCTAACTGTCAAAAAAAGTGAGCAGTTCAAGAATAGCTTGACTCCTGGCACCTTCATGCGACAAGGTACAACCATGCTCCACAGAGGTTTCAACGGTTATGATTTTTCAGTAGATTTCCAGACCTTTTTTCCCAAATTACTTCGGATCACCATGAGCTGAAGATTATTTGAGGGCAGCTGGTTTTGTTTTGTTTCAGTAATGAGGTACCAAAAACTCATTGAACAGAGCCCCGGACCTCTTTAATAGACTGGGTGAATTAACCAGTTGCTAGGAATGGGTATTGGAAAATCTCACAATTCCGTAGGATTCATAGTGCTTATGTAAAATCACTCATATCATTTTGGGTTGCCCACCCTGTGTTGGAATCAACACTATATATCTCCAGCTCTGAGATCTGGTTCTTAATGAAACAACAAGTTTTAATTGGGAGCACTTGCGTGCTCATTATTGCTCTAACTTCTAGGGAAGGGTTCTCAAACTTTTTAAACAGGGGGCCAGTTCATTGTTCATCAGACCGTTGGTGGGTCAGACTATAGTTAAAAAAAAACAAAACTGGCTGAGCTCCGGTGGCGTAGTGGTTGTGCGCGGGATTGCGGCCCACTGGGACGGAGGTTCGATTCCAGCTCCACGAAGCAAAGGCCGGGCCTCCTACTGCCACCACCTGAGGGCAGTGATGCCTCCCCTCAAAAAAAAAAAAAAACTATGAACAATTTTTCTGTGGGCCCGGGATGAGTCAGCTGCCAAGCAGGTCAGGCAGCAACGGCAAAAACACCAGAGGGCTGGATAAATGTCCTCGGCCAGCTGCATTTGGCCCTCAGACCATGCTTTGAGGATCCCTGTTCTAGGGGGATATTTCCTGATGCTGCTCCTCCTCTGCCTACTTGAGTTCCCCTTTCCTCTGCCAGTTGTTAACTAAACAGCACAAGATGCACAATATGATCACCTGTTACTGAATTCTTTTAAAAAATCATTTTACTGAGGGCTCTTACAACTCTTATCACAATCCATACATGCATCCACCGTGTCAAGCACATTTGTACTTTTGTTGTAATCATTCTCAAAATATTTTCTTTCTGTGAGCCCTTAGCATCAGCTCATTTTTCCCACCCCTCCATGAAACCTTGATAATTTAGAATTTTTTTTCAGTCATACACTGTCCAATATCTCCCTTCCCCTACTTTTCTGTGTCCTTCCCCCAGGGAGGAGGTTACATGTAGATCATTGTGATTGGTTCCACCTCACTCCCCCACCTTCTCCTTCCCCTCCTGGTATCGCTACTCTCATACTGGTCCTAAGAGGTTTATCTGTCCTGGATTCCCTGTGTTTCCAGCTCTTATATGTACCAATGCACATCCTCTGGTCTAGCCAGATTTGTAAGATAGAGTTAGGATCATAACAGTGGTGAGGAGGAAGCATTTAGGAACTAGAGGAAAGTTGCATGTTTCATTGGTGCTATATTGCACCCTGACTGGCTCATTTCCTCCCCAAGACTCTTCTGTAAAGGGATATCCAGTTGCCTAGAGAAGGGTTTTGAGTCTCTACTCTGCACCCCCTCTACAAATGTCCTTTGCCTCCTCGTTCTTTCTTCTATATTTCCTTTTACTTTCTTATTGTTCCACTATCATGTTTAGTCTTCATTTGGGTTTCAGTAATTCCTCTGGTTACATTGCTGTTGATCAAGCCCTACCAGGCCTCCTCCACCCTCCTGGCCATTGATTTTGGAGCGCTTGTTGTTCCCTTGTCTTGTCGCTGGGTTTGTTAACACCCACTTCCTTTCCCCCGACTCCCCCTCTCTCCTGCCCCCCCCTTCCCCCGTGTCAGCCCGGGTAGACTAGAGAAACAAATTTCATAGACACGCATATAGATATAAGGAAAAGGTTTATATACAAGAGGAACAGGACATTGAGCCTTGTCCAGTTTAAAGTCATAAGTCTGATATTAACCCGTATGCCTGAAATCAGTCTATAAAGTCTCCTTCTGACTCACGAAGTCACAGGTCAGTGGGTGCTGAATCCCGGCGCTGGCAGGGGTCTCCACATGGCTCCTTGCTTCCAGGGCTCAGGGTACATCAACAGCAGAAGCAACTCATTGCTGGCAGAGGTCTCCATGTGGCCACCCCAGCTTCAGAGATCTAACCCCATCAGGGCAAAGCCGTGTAGTTTCTCCACCAACTCCTCCAGCTTCTTGGATGCTTCCATCTTGTCTTGTCCATGATTCATCGTCTCTGAGACTAACTCCCAACAACTGGGGAAGATAGCTTCTCATCTTCACAAGGGAAATATCGCGAGATTTCCCAGAAGTCTCAGGAGAAAGCCATGCCCACATAGAGGTCTCATTGGCTACTCAATGGCTATCTCCAGATTAACAGACTAGACTCCACCCCTACATTTCAATCATAAAATTAACATAAGCACATGACTGCCACACCTCCAAACTGTTGATCTAGTTGTTTTCTCCTCCAGATTGTTTGTTCTGCCTATCTTAGCTAGATAGACCTGCAGAGATAATAATATGCACACAAAACAAGACAGAGCAAAACAAAACAACAACAACAAAAAGAAAAGCCTGTAAATAGTTGCAGGTCTGTTTGTTGACCTTTAGTAGTGTTTTCCAGTTGAGTCTTAGGGGGTGTCACACTCAGACCCCAAAGTCTATTTATGGTTCTCCCTGGGCCTTCCTTGCTCTGCTCCCCTTGCTGTTCTGTTGTACGCCCTTAGTGTATCGCCTCAGTGTGGTGGGGTCAGATGGGGCGCAATTCCTACACTGTGCCTCCAGTGTCCACTGTAGCACTGGGGATCAGTGATTGGCGTCGTGAGTCTGAGGAGTTGGGCCCAATTCCACTAGGTGGACAGCGCCCCCTCCCCAAAGAAGAATTCACTTCAGAAGCAGCATTGAAGCTACAAAGAAGGACAGGTCTGAGCAGAGTACACCGGGCCAAATGAAAGGAGAGGAAGAGAGAGTGGAACAGATCCTGGAGCACCAAGCCCTGCTCAGAGGAGCCAATGCACAGTGAAGACCACAGCAAAACCACCCCACTCGGCCCCCTCCCCTCCCCCCCGCACTCCTCAACTTACTGAATTCTAAATATGGTGGCTTTAATATCTTAGTTTGACTGAGCATGCAAGCATTCTAATTTCCACCAGAGGGCAGCACATTGCCGTGGTCAGCTCCAGCCCTTTTTGCTTAGCGCTGGTCATTTTATCCTAAGTCCAGCAGTTGAAATTCGCCAACCACGCCTCTCGAGAAAGATGAAGCTTTCCGCTAGTGTAAAGATAGACAAGCTTGGAAACTCAAGAGTACAGTTCTACCCCAGCTCGATAGGGTCGTTTTGAATGGGAATCGATTCAATGACAGTGATTTGGGTTTGATTTTGGTCTGGCCAGTATAAGTCCAGGATTGCTAACTACAAGGGCACTAGTTCAAATCTACCAGTTGCTCCTTGGATGACTGAGTTTACATCAGCCCAATGGCAGTGGATTTGTTTTGGTAATGTTATAGCATGGACACACCAAGTATTGTAATAAAGAGTGACCATGGGGTGAAGGAAAAGACCTATACAAAGTAAGGCGTCTACATTTCATGTGCATGAGTGTGCATGTGTCCTTATAACAGTCTGCTATAAAGTCGATTGTGACTCACGGGTCCTTTTATGCTTCAGAGTAGAACTGTGCTCTCTAGGGTTTCAAAGACTGTCTTCAATGGCTCTGCACCAGGCATTTCTCCCAATGCTTGTAGGTGGGCTCATCCTCTTACCTTCTAGGCAGCAGCTGGATGTGTTAACCATGTGCATCATCCAAGCATGCCTCGGTCCTAATAAGTCCTGGTAAAGGCAGAGTCACTCTGCTAAATAGTTCAACCACCTATTTCCCAGAAACTGCTACTGGCTTACAGTTTTTGTTTGTTTGTGTGATAAGGAATTGTTTTTAATTTGCATATTAATTATTTGAAGGGCAATACTTAAAATACATTTGTTTAAACAAGCACGTAAATAAAATGAGCATTTGGGTCTAATCTTGGTGAATTAAAAATGTTTTTGCTAAAATAGATAGAAACGTGCAGTGGGAGAACAAGGTACTAGCCCACCCAAAGGGAGGGTATTGTTGACATATTCACAGGGAAAGAGGAACCAGACTTAAGTCAGGTGCTCCGGGACATGCGGTGTGAAGGCATGGAGCGGGATACCCATAGAGGGTCTGAGGGCCCAGCCCTATCCCAACTATGTGGACAGTCACTCCTCCCACCTAAAAAATGTAATTTAGCAGACAGCACTGAAGCTCCAACCTAGGGGGAGGTACAAGACTGATTGAACACAAGGGAAAAAATGAAGGGGGAGGAAGAGAGAGTGGGGGCATCCTTGCCCACCAATCCTGGAGGACGATATCCCTGCTCAGAACAGCCAATGCACAGAAGGGACGATATGGCTGGCCCCCACTATGAGATACGGCATCCCTAGCTGACCAATGGCCCTACAAGGACAACACTGGAAACACAGTGTTGGGATTGGACCAGTCTGACCCCACCACACTGAGGCAAAACACTAAGGGAATGTCCTGTGGCAGAGCAGGAGGGGAGAGCAGAGCAGGGAGGTCCCCAGGGAGTGCCAAGGATAGCCTTTGGGGCCAGGGTTTGGCCCATCAGACTCAACTGGAGGACACTCCTAGAGGTCAACAAACAGACCTTTAACTATTTACAGGTTTTTCTCTTGATTTTTTTATTTATTCATTTATCTCTGCAGATCTATCTAGATAAAATAGGTTGAATGAATGGTCTAGAAGAGGAGAAAACAACAGGACTGATGATTCTGGCGGCACATGGGAGAGGGGAAGGTCGAGGAAAGGAGATGGTGTTGACCAACCCAGGGACAAGGGAACAACAAGTGATCTGAAATCAGTGGCAAGGAGGAGGTGAGAGGCCTGAAGGCATTGAAACAGACATTGAAACCCAAATGAAGATTGAACATGATAGTGGGACAAAAGGAAAGTAAAAGGAAATAGAGGAAAGACTTAGGAGGCAAAGGGCCTACATAAGGTCTAAATATAGGCATGTACATAAGTATGGCCTGGGAGCTGGAAAAGCCACATGAACCTGCTGCAACCAGACTTCTGAAGCCAGAGAAGCTACGTGGAGACCACTGCCAGCTCTGAGATGCTTATCATGCTACTGACTCCAGAAGACTTCCATCCCAGGATCCTGTGATCTTCCTGCATTCAGTGACATGGCATGTGTTTTGTGAGTCTGAAGAGGACTCTATAGATTGGTATTAGACATGGGGGTTAATATCAGGCTTATGGACTTGATCTGAACTGGACTGAGGTGTTTTCTCAATATTCAATTGCTCTTGTATGTTAACCTCTTTCTTATTCACATATGAGCATCTATGAATTTGTTTCTTTAGTCTTCCCCGACTAAGACAAGTAGGAAGTCTCATCTTTCTCTAGCTGCAAATCAGAGGTGCAATACAACTAGAGGACTCATTACTGCTCTAAGAACATTGTCCTGGCTGGACTTACAGCTTCTTGGTGGACCAGGGTCTCAGGGAGAAAAGCAAGGGATTGGAAGGGACTAGATTTTTCTGTCAATGACCAAGGCCAGGGATCATTGTTTTGGCAATTAGAGAGCTTAGTAGAAGCAAAGCGTCACCTGTCTAATGAATTTTGAAATAAAAGAAGGGGCAGAGGCAGGGAAGTCGTGGGCACCTTTTGGAGGAGTAGCAGTTGCTGTTAGGTGCTGCTAAGTCAGCTCCGACTCGCAGTGACAGCAGACACAGCAGAAAGAAGCACTGGGAAACCCTGCCTGGCCGCAGCCATCCTCCCAGCTGTTCTTATAGTTGAACCCTTGCAGCCCTCGTGTCAATGGTCTTCCTCTCCTTTTGCTGGCCCTTGACTAAGCATAATGACATTTTACAGGGTCTGGTCTCTCCTCAGAAAGCGTCATTTGATCCCTTGCCTTGTGCTTCTGAGAGACTTTTAATGAATGTCCACGTGCTTGTTAGAGTAATCTTATTTTAGTTTTTGATTATTGCTCCTGGCAGCTTTGACTCACCTTCCCATTCATAGTCTAAACTCCCCCCCTTCTTGCTGTTGCTCCTCTTCTTCCCTTGTGCATGCCCCCGGTGTCAGGGGTTAATTAATTAGCATTGTAAATAATTTAGTGTTGCACCGTTAACCTAAACTTAAGAAAAAGAATCAGCCGAGAGGATGATACACTGACACACAAGAAATATGAAGTGCACTCTCAGAGGGGAAAATCACTAAACTTTAAGAAAGAATATAGCAAAACAATGTATTGACTCCAGAAAAGCAGAAAAGCCTCGACTGTATGAAAAGAGGGGAAGGCAGTCTTTGAGAGCCATTTCACTGTCCTTATCGATCTGTTAACAAAATGTATGCTGAACCTCATCCCACTTCTGTGACTGGCTGCACAGTAACTCTGGTATGGGGTAGGCGGAGGTTGAGGAGGCTGTAATTGGAAGACCGCACAGGTGAGCCGTATTTTATTCAGGGGGCTCGTCTGGTTTCATTTATTCAGTAGACTGCCCCCTCTATTCAAGAGGTCCATCTGAGGATTTCCCAAGCTGGCTCATAGAGCACCAGTACATAACGGAGGAATTGTGCCAAAACACTACAAAATACGATAATATAGTTACATAATGATTATACAATGGACCTTCTTCCAGCGCCTGTGCAGTATTCCTCCTTGGTTTCTCCTGATCAACTTCCTTTGAAAGATTCCACATTTGGCCACAACCTGTTCATTTTGAAACAGACTATCATTTTTACCTCAAGCTGGTAGTAGCCAATCTCTCAAGTTTGGTTTCAGTTTCATGAGCATTGATTGTGGATCCAAGCAAGATGAAACCCTTAGCAACTTCAACCTTTTCTTCATTATCATGATGGTCCAGTTGTGAGGATTTTGGTTTTCTTTATAATCTGTACTGAAGGCTGGAATCCAAAGCATAAAGAAGAAGCATGGCCTAACCAAGTTGACACATAATCTGACCTATCATGGGTACTATTGTTATCTTCCCTATTTTATGGAAAGGAAGCTAATTCCTGGAGGTGTTATATTACTTCCTATTGTCATCTAGCTAGTGGTTGAGCTGCATTGCATTCAGGTTGGCAGACTCCAGGGACTGTCTGCTAATTGCTGCTTTCAGCAGCCTTCTCATTGCCACCACCAATTGATTACAGATCAGAGCATTGGGAGCCACAGGATTCTCATTGACAGGTTTTCAGTAGCTCATGGGGCCTTTCTTCCTACCCTCTCTTAGTCTGAGGGTTCCTTTGAAACCTGTGAAGAAAAAAAGAAGAAAATTGTGCATCGAGACTATATCTAGGGTGTCTGAGGATGTAAATATTTACTGAAGGACATAAACTCATCTTGGTCTGGAGTAGTGCTGATCCAGAGGTGAGCAGCAGGATGCTCATCCCACAGCACACCAAAGACTCCTTAACCTGATAGCAAATGACCTCAATGACATCATGGATCTCATCATGGATTCCACATCTGAAAACTGACACTCAAGTTTCTGCCTCATTAAAAATGCCTGAGCTTCCCAGACGCCAAAACGTAAGTCAACAAATCAGCACTTGCCATCGCAGATGCAGTATGTGACCAGGCTGGGAACATCCCCAGTAAGGTATATAAGGAAAGTAACTTAAAACTAGTCATTTTCTGCCCAGAGTCATTTCCTTATTCTTTTACACCCCTGCCTTTTATTTCCCTTTGCTTGTCCTTCTGAACTCCAGCCTGACTTTCAAACAAAATGTTATTCCATCAATACCGTATTTGTGGGACCCTAACCCTCCCCCCAAAGTGGGGGAAAAACGAGAGTGCATCTTATAGTCTGAAGGTATGGAACCTCGGAACATTTCTTTATGATTCCATGTGCCCATTGCTGTTTGCATGCGATGGAGTGCTGTGTGTTTGGGGGAAATCCCGCCTCCTAGAGTCTCAATGTCAGTCAGGTCACATGATCGGCACAGTGCACGCCTCCCCTCGTTTGTCAATGAAAGTGATGTTGGTTTTCACACCACTGTTGAGTTTGCGCTGTTAAATATTACTGTATTTTGCTTTATTTTAATAAATATTTAGTATACTGGCACTATTTGGTTCAGAATTTTGTTTTGTTTTGTTTTCCTGCTTTCAAAGCTGAGGACATCTTATGGTCTGAAAAATATGGTAAACTGTTAAGTAGAGCTAAGGAGTTCAAACACAAATCGTTTTGTTGAAAATGTCTTTTAGATGGGGAATGTGGTTGTGCATGAAGTCATTGGCGGTGAATTGGCCTGGGTCTCCTTCATCCCCCATCTACTCACTAACCGACCATTATAATGCTTCCCTGGCCACTTACTAATGACTGCTATACTGCTTCTCTATTTGCTAACCTTATGGAATAGTGCTTCTCTAACTACCTGTTAGCCTAACGTTATACTGCTTCTCCATAACTATTGACTTTGAAGTGATGGCGAAATAAACTGGCATGCTTTCCAGTGAAATGTCATTCAGTTAAAAATTATGAAAATAATTACATAATAAACCCTGCAAATTTTACTTGCTATTAAGTCTGCTAGTGGAGCAGCGGATATCTGATATATTATTTCTGAATTTTGGTATTATTCAATATGTTTCAATATAAATGTTTGTAAGATGCATGAAATTTACATTAAAATACTATACAAAGAGGAAATGTTTCTGTCCAGAACATTTACTACATTCGATATACTTGTATGTTTTTAAATTAGAGCTGAAAATTTCAAAAATAGTCTGAGAATATTTAGCTTTTAGTTCTATCTACTCCTGTTTTTCTAGTATTTTTATACAGTACAAATGTTTTAATATTATACTACTTGTGTAATTTTAAATTTTATTTAACAGATTTCCATAGGCATACTGCTACCAAAGTAGCCAGACTTCAGGTAAGCCCAAGTAGTCTGTCCTTGGGATCTCTGGGCAGCAGTATGCCTATGCTGCTAATAAAATTTAACAGATTTCTGCTCATTGGCTGCTAGCTCATACCATATATCCTGAGAAATTTCCCCAAATGTAGAGCTTTTGTGAAAGCAGAAATCGCAAAGGGAACCTTTTAGCATTTGAAGTTCCCTTATTTGCTCCTAATGGGTCCAGGGTTAGGAATCAGGCTGCCAACCAGAGGCTCTCTGAGAGAAAAATTAACCAGGAAAGGTAAGATTTCAGAGACGATCAGATTTGACTGGCGTTTGGTTTGGTTTGGGGTTATACTTTTTGAGAAGCCCTAAGAGCAGAGTGGATCAGCTCTTGGCTGCTTCCGATAGTTTAAATCCACCAACAGATCAGCAGTTCTAAGCCACCAGCCATTCAGCGGGAGAAAGACTTTCTATTTCCATAAAATGTTACAGTCTCAAAAACTGAGTGCACACGAACCTCCAAGCTTTGGTTTAGTATTCAAGAGCATTAACAATTTGCACGAATCAGGGACTCCTTCCTGCTTTAAGAAGCAATCCCTTTTCAGCTAAACATGATTCTGTGACATAGTGAGAGCTTGAGATGTATTCGGCTAAACTGATCACCTACATGGGTCATCCAAATTAGGCCTTCAATCTACAGTAAGAGGCACACCAAAGTAGCCAGACTTCAGGTAAGCCCAAGTAGTCTGTCCTTGGGATCTCTGGGCAGCAGTATGCCTATGGAAAATATCACCTAGGGCAATCAGTTTCAAATTTCTGAATGATCACTCAGAGCTGGAGATGGACACTGTGATAGCAAATAGAATTGCCTCAGTGATCCAATCATGGAGCAATATATAGCATTGATGAAACACACAACTTTAAGATTTCCTCCCCTGACCATCATGATCCTAATTCTACCTTGCAAATCAGTTAGGCAGAGGATGTACACTGGTACAATTAAGAAAAGGAAACAGAGAAACCCCTCAGGACCGGTAATGAGAGTAGCGATACCAGGAAGGGAAGGAGAAAGTGGGGAAAAAGAGGCAACCGATCACAATTATCCATTTAACCTTTTCCCTGGGGGACAGACAACAAAAAAGTGGGTGAAGGACAGTGCCAGACAGTATAAAACCTGACAAAATAATAATAATTTGCAAATTATCAAGGGTACATAAAGGAGAGAGGGTGGGAGAAGAAGTAGAAAAAAAATGAGCAGATACCAAGGACTCAAGTAGAAAGAAAATGTGTTGAGAATGATGATGGCAACAAATGTACAAATGGCTTGACATGAAGAATGGATGAATTGTGATAATAGTTGTCTGACCCCAATAAAATTATTTTAAAAATTAAAAAAAAGAAACAGCTCATTGACACAGTCCCTCAAGTGGTGCCCAGCATGTGCCTTGCAGTTAGCAGCCTAATGTTTAATACATAGCACCACCAGGACTTGTTTGGAGCAAATTATGAACTTCAAATGCCAAAAGGTTCCCTTTCCTATTCCTGGTTTCAAAAAGTCTTTAAATTTTAGGAAAATTTTACAGGCTATAAGGCATGAGTTAGCAGTCAACCACCAAGAACTATCTATCATACATAGAAATTTCACAAGTAATATAATATTAAAAATTCTTGCCATATAAAGAATATTAGAAAACCCTGAAATGGAATGAAAAGTTAAATATTTTCTCTTACATTCTTATTCTAGTTTTCTCAGTTCTATCCCTTTCCTCAAAAGATTGCTAAAAATACACTTGCACTTTTTCCTTCATCTATGTATGTACAAATGCATATATACAACAATACGTGGAGTGCTTGTTGGTATTATATAATTTTTCAACTTGTATTTTTTCTTAGTTGAACTATGTCTTTTTTTCAAAATTGTTCATTAGTTGGGATTTAGTGCATATATCAGTCCATATTTCAATCATGTCAAGTAGAATTGTGCATTGTTACCACAGTTTCCACACAATCTTTTTCTACATGGACTCCTTGGCATCTTCTCCCATTTACCCCATCTCCAGCACTCCACCCTTCTCCCCCTGAGTTCCTTATTCTATTTACTATCTCTACAGATTCATCAGTCCTGGATTTCATATGACAAAAAAAAAAAACAGAAAAAATATAACACAGCTTCAAGAGGATGACCCCATTAACAGAACACTTCTGAGATACACTCTAATATGGTCAAACAAAGCAATACTCACTAAAAATACCTTTGGAAACCAGATCATAAGGGGGATCTACTGACAAAGTTATAATTGATTGGGTCACATCTATGCCTTTGATCTTCTCTACTCTCTCTAAAGCACTCTGGTGACTACTTTCCTCCCACCCCTCAATTTTAGATAGGGGGAGGCTATTTCCCATACAGTTCTAAAAGTGCATCTTGGGCTCCCACTGTCATCCATTGCCTTCTGCAGCCTGATTTCTCACACTTTAGGCTCTGACACCAAGCCCTCCTTCAACTTCAGATTCTATGGGCTCCAATCCTTCTGCTATTGATGCTGGTGTGCTTCATTCAGGTGGACTTAATTGACATCCTACTTTGAAGGCTGCCTGTTTGGAAGCAAGCCTTTAAGACCCCAGATGCTCCTTTATCTGATAGCCAGCCACTGTTTAAATTCTTCGCCACATTTTCACATTTTGCTGCAGTGCTCGTGTCTTCTAAGCTCCCTTCCTGAGAAGTATGGAGCAGGGCCAGGATATAAGGACTAATTGTTCTTAAGTTAGAGATAGGTATAGTGCGACCCCAAAACCCATTACTGTGTCTATGTTTTTTAAAAATGTATTTGCTATACCTTGGGAGTTAATACATATGTCGTATAACTCCATAGTTGAATCATGTCAAACAGAATTGAACAATACTTCCACAGTGAGTCTTCACACGTACTTTTCCTTCCTATACTCCTTGATATCATCTCCCTTTTATCTCGACCACCCCTGTATGTACCCTCTCCCTCTGAAATTCTTGTATATTTGCTTTTCCTATTCAATATCCCTGAGTTTCATTTACCGAAAAGCAGAGAAACAAATAGTACAGCTTCAAGAGGGTGACCCAAACCTCCGAGATGCATCGTAATATGGACAAACATAAGCAAAATATAACAAAATGATTGTGTTAGTCCAGCTATAGAAAAAATTCATAGTAACTCATATGTGCATAAGAGAGATTTTACGTAAAGGGTAATTGTACAGTAAGAAAGTATCCCAACCCAGTCCAGTCCAAATCCACAAGTCCAATATTGATCCATATGTCTGATACCAATCTATAAAATCTTCTTCAGACTCACAAAACACATGCAATGACGCCTAATGCAGAATGATCACAGGCTAGTAGGTAGAAAGTCTTTGGATCCAATGGTGTTGTAAACATCTTGGTGCTGGCTGGATGTCATAGGAAGTTAGGACTTCTCCACATTTATATCTCCTCTAAAATATTATGCAATATTAATAACCATTTGCCAGGAGCTAGTGGAAAATCAGAAGTTTCCAGAGATATTCTCCCCAAAGACTCCAGCTATGGAGAGGCCTTTGTGTTTCACACAAAAGATAAGGCCGATTCCCTGCTGTTAGGACAATGGGTCACTGCTCCCTGAAAGCTTTAGCTAAATGAAGTCTCCTGCCCAAGGGCAATCAAGATTAGGCCAGTGCCTTCAGGAATCTTAGGCTCCATCTTGTCACATGGGGACCCCATACTTCCCTTTCCTATAAGGTGTACCTATGGCACAACCCTTTCCTGTGATGTATGTCCTTACCTGTAATTAGGGGTCTTGCATAACCCCCAAAGATCTATAAAGCTTCCTCAGAATAAAAAACCTCTCTCGTCCTAGCCCCCTCTTGTCCTCTTGTCCTGGCTCTCACCCTTGCCTCCTCTCCCTCTCCTCCATGTTCCCTTTCCCCATGTCCTCTCCTCCCCGCCTTACTCTCTCTCCATGTGGACCACCAAGCGGGGCTGAGGTGAGCATGCTACCATGAAATGTGTCTGACTCCATTTTTCTCTCCTCATACTCTCTATGACTTTATTATAATTAATAATTAATTATCGCCATGCAATTTCACCTACTGGACCTATGATATTATATTAATGTTGGAGGCTGACTTCGTCTGATAGCTGGGGTCTCATGCGACTTTTCCAGGTCCATGGTTCTGGCGGCATCAGGGTAGGTCCATGTGGCTTCTCCTCAGGCATGTCTCACAGACAGCAGAGAGAGAAAAGTGTCTCCCATCTCCAAGAAGGAAAAAATACAGCAGTTCCCAGAATTCTCAGATGGCCATGCCCACACAGAGACCTCATTGGTTGTGAGCTGAATAACACACTAGACTCCACCCCTACACACCTAATCCTCAAATTGACACCTGATTATGTAACAACCACAATGACTGTCACAGGAGTGCCAAAATAATATGTCTCTCAATACAACATGCAGGCATAGCTGTAGCAAGAGCTTGTTTGTCTGTTAACCAACAATCCACCACTCTTGGTACAGCTAGCTTCTGCTTTCTCAGATACCCGGTGTTTTCCGGCTTAAGTCCTCAGGTTGAAAGTGTGTCTGAGGTAAAGTCCAGTTCACCCAGTGAAGTTCCCATATGGTCTCTCACTGATGCAGCCTAAGGAGCATGCCATGCACTCCAAATCCAGGATACAGTTTCCCAGCATTCCATGTCACCCAGCCAGGGTTTCTGGGATATCCCCAGATGCCCTAGTTCAATTTTGCCTACCACTGCATGCCACTAAAGGTACTTCCCATTTAATGTTCCCAAAACAGCCTCAGACTCTCCTCCCTTCTGCTGTCCCTTCCATCAGTAGGCCTCATTCCAATGACATGGCTGCCTCCCTTCCAGGGAACCTCTCCCCAGATCCACATGGCAACTAGTCAGCAGACAGCATCCAGGCTCCTCCCAGAGCCATTTGATCCCAACTGTAGTGAGGAGTGCTATGGACCTGGAGTTGATGATATGTGGCTCATCGGCACTGATCCATCTCTTTACCAGGCTATCTGGCCTCCTGCCAGAAGACTGGATACCCTACAATCCTGAGCTTTTGCCTGGTCTCCTGTTTATTCCTACTACAATGGACACCTACAATATTTGTCCCTTTGTGCTTATCTAACTTCATTCAGCGAATCTTTCATGTACCTTCACGAGTTGAAGAGCTTCATGGTTTCATCAGTGTTTTATAGGAAGGTATAATATTCCATTGTGTATGTACCAGTCTATTTTATATCCACTCTTCTATTGATGGGTATTCAGGCTTTTTCAAGCATCTAGCTATGGTGAGCTGTGCGGCAATGAACAGGAAGGAGCAAATGTCTGGTCATCATCAGTTTCTTATTTATTTTGGGAATATGCCCAGTTTAACAGTATTGCTGGATCATATGATAGCTCAATTTCCATTTGTTTTAGCTACTGCCATATCACCTTCCACAGTGGCTATACAAGTCTACCAGCAGTGGGTAAGCAGCCCTATCTCATCACTCCCTCTCCAACATTTGTTGTTCTCAGTTTGTTTTTATAATTGGGCTACAGTAACTGGCATTAGGTGGTATCTCATTGTTGTTTGAATTGCATTTTTCTGTTGGTTGATGACCGGAAGCATTTCCTCTTGTTTTTACTAGCCATTTGAGTGTCATCCTTTCTGAATCTTCTCTTCAAGTCCTTTGCCCATCTTCTCAGAGTGCTATTAGTTTTTTTTACTGTTGTCATAGTTTTGTAAAATTCTGTAAATTTTAGTAATTAGCCAGTTATCTGTTATGTCATTAATAAACATCTTTTCCCAGTCTGTGGGCTCCCTTTTTATTTTTTATGATTAGTAAATCATGTTATTGGGGCTCATACAGCTCTTATCATAATACATAAATACATACATTATGTCAAGCACAGTTGTACATTTGTTGCCATCATGATTCTCAAAACATTTTTTTCCACTTGAACTCTTGGTATCAGCTCCTCATTTCCCCCCTTCCTTTACCTACCCTTTCTCATGAACCCTAATTCGTTCAGACTTTTTTATGTCTAATACCCACCAATGTCTCCCTTCACCCACTTTTCTGTTATCTGTCCCTTATGGAGGGAGTTATATGTAGACCATTGTGATCAGTTCCCTCTGTCTCTTCCCATTTTTCCCTTATCCTTCTGGTATCACTACTCTCATTAATAATAAAAGCTCACTGACTTTACATTCTTCCATAATATTCCTCAGGTATTATGCTATGTTTCTTTTTAAAAAAATCATTTTATTGGGGGTTCATACACCTTTTATCACAATGTATGCATCCACTCATTGTGTCAAGCACATTTGTACACTTGTTGCCATCATCATTCTCAACACATTTCGACTGCAGCCCTTGGTATCAGCTACTCATTTTCCTCCTCCTTCCTGTGCCCCCTCCAAAATAAACCTTTGATAATTTATAAATTACTATTATTTTGTCATGTCTTACACTGTCTTCTTTCACCCACTTTTCTTCAAGCCTTGAAGATCCCAGACATTATATCTTCTGATAGCTAGAAACCATCAGCATTCTTCATCATGTTTGCTTATGTATCCACTGTGACTTCAGCAATCATGTCAGGAAGGTGAGCATTATGGAGTGCCAGTTTAATAGCACAAAGTGTTCTTGCATTGAGGGAGTACTTGAGTAGAAGCCCAATGTCCATCTGCTACCTGAATTTTAAGCCTATAATATATGTACATAGATCTATTTTCCCATTGTCATATATAAATATATTTACATATGTACAGGCCTGTATTTAGACCTCTATAAATGTCCTTTGCCTCTTAGTTCTTTCCTCTATTTCTTTTTACTTTCCTCTTGTTCCACTATCTTGTTCAGACTTCATTTGGATTTCTGTAATTTCTCTTGGTTCCATTTCCCTTGATCAAGTCTTACCAGGCCTCCTATACCCTCCTCACTATCAGTTTTAAATTACATGTTGTTCCCTTGTCCCATGGTTGTTAACACACACTTCCTTTCCCCTGCTTCCCCCTTTGCATGTGCTCTCAGAACCGTTGGCCCCATTGGTTCTTTTCTTCTCTAGATTGTTTATCCCACCTGTCTTATTTAGATAGCCCCACAGATAATAATATGCACAAAAACAAGACAGAGGAAAACAGAGCAACAAAACAAAGCAACAGCAAAACCAAGTACAGAAAAAAGAGAAAAGCCTATAAAGAATTCAAGATCTGTTTGCTGACCTTTAGGAGTGTTTACTGGTTGAGTCTGATGGTCTGCCCCCTGCCACATTATAGGGACCTCACCCAAGGAATGTTTGCATACAGTAGCTTTTTGTCATATGACCTTTTTGCATTTTTAAGCTTAGCTCAGTGAACTCATGTTGTACATGTCCTGTTGTGCTTGGCTTACTTCTCTTAGCATAATTTCCGCTAGTTCTTCCCATGTGGCCATGTGCTTCATCACTGCTTTTTAGGGTTGTGTAGTACTCCATTGTGTGTATGTACCTTAGTTTTTTAGTTCATTCTTCTGTTGATGAAAATTTAGGTTATTTCCAACTCCTTGTAATTGTGAACAGGGCCACCATGAACATTAAGCACAGATGTCTGGCCATGGTATGTTTGCTGCCTCTTTTGGGTATATGCCCAGTAAGGGGTTGTTGGGTTATATGCTCGGTCAATTTCCATCTATTTTAGATATCGCCAAGTTAATTTCCATAGTGGTTGCACATACCTACAGACTCAGTAGCAGTGAATAAGAGTTCCTATCTCACTTTATCCCTCCAAAACTTGCTGTTTTCTGATTTTTTGAATTGGACTAACGCTGAAGGTGTTGGGTGGTATTTCATAGTTGTTTTAATTTGCATTTCTCTTGTGGCTAAAGATCGTGAACATTTTCTCACATGTTTATTAGCCATTCAGTTTTCTGTCCTTGTGAAATTTCTGTTCAGTTACTTTTCCCACCTCTTCAGTGGGCAATTTGTGGTTTGTTTGTTTGTTTGTTTTTGGAAGCTAGCAGAAAATTTTAGATTTTAGTAATAGGGCCTTTGTCTGGTGAATCATTACTAAAGATATTCTCCCAATCTATAAGCTCTCTTATTACTCTTTTGGTGAATTCTTTCTATGTATACGGGTTTTATTTTCAGTATGTCCCACTTGTCAGTTTGGAGCTCTTCTGTGTTTGTGTCCTTTCCTATTTCTGATAGCCTATTTATTCCCTGCACCAAAGTTCTCAGGTTTATCCTAATTCCCTCATTGATGGTCCTAATAGTTTGGGGTTTCACCTAGAGGTCTGTGATTCTTGAGTTTATTCTATTGCATGAAGTGAGATAAGGGTCAGTGGTATTGTTTTCATCTTTTCTCCATTGTCTACCACAATTGTTGTTGACTTTTCATATATAGCTACTATTATATTGAGGAATTTTCCTCCCATTCCTATCTTCTTGAGTGTCTTAAACAGAAAGGGATGTTGGATGTTATCAAATGCTTTTTCCACAACTATCGATATTATCATGTGGTTCTTAAAAATTTTTCATGTAAATGTGGAGAATTAAATTAATGGTCTTTCCTATGTTCAACCATTCCTGCATCCTGGGTATGAATCCCACTTTGTCATGGTGATTTATTTGCTTTATATACTTTTGTATTCTACTGGCCAGTATTTTATTTAGGATTTTTGCATCAATGTTCATTAGGGATACTGGTCTGTAGTTCTCAATTCTTGTGAGATCTTGCCTGTTTTCAGTATCAGAGTTATACTAGTTTCATAGAGATATTTTGGGAATTTTTAGTCTTTTTCTATGTTCTGGAAGTTTGTGTAGGATTGGTTTCAGTTCTTTCCTGAATGCTTGGTAGAATTCACCCGTGAAACCATCTGGTCCAGGGGAATTTTTTCTTGGTAATCCCTTGATAACCTTTTCTATTTCTTCTATTGCTGTGGGTCTGTAGACATTCTTGACATCCAATGGGGATAGTCTAGGGAGGGATTGTTTTCCAAGAATTTGTCCATGTCTTCCAAGTTATAAAATTCATCAAAATACAGTCCTTCAGAGTACTGTGTAATTATCCTTCCGATTTCATAGGAATGTTGTAAAGTCCCTTCTTTCATCCTTCATCCTTGCTATTGAGATTTGTTCTTTCCTTTCTTTGGTTAGGTTTGTCAGTGGTCTGTCAATTCTATTTATCCTCTCAAAGAACAAATTTTTAGCAGCATTAATTTTTCCCATAGTTTTCTTATTTTACCTCTCCTGAATCTCAGTCCTATTTTTTTCTTTCTTTTTTTTTTGGGGGGGGGGGGACATCACTGCTCTCTGGTGGTGGGAGTGGGAGGCCCAGCCCCACTGCTGGAATTGAACCTCTGTCCCAGTGGGCGGCAGTCCCACTACGCCACCAGGGCTCAACCCCAGTCCTATTTTTATTATTTATTTCTTTTGTTATTAATTGGATTGTCATGTAGACTCTGTCCTAGTTGCTGTAAATTTGTGCCAGCATGTAGTCTGAGTCAGTACACAATCCTTTTACAATATTTATTTATCCTCCAATTGTTTGCCCTTGTTTTCTTAATCTTTCATTTGTTGATTACCAGCCTATGACACAATGATCAGCGAGAGGTCTGAATGATATCAATATGCTTAAATTTATGTAGATTCGACTTATGCCTTAGCATGTGCAATGTGGGCTGGAAAAAATGTGAATTCTTTTGTATTTGAGTCGAGAGCTCTGTAAATATCTGTCTGGTCAAATTGTCTAATTGCAACGCTTAGATCTGTAGCCTCCTTGTTGAGTTTATTTCCCAGTTATCTGTCCTTCTCAGAGAGGAGTGTATTGAAATATAATTGTTCAGCCAGTGATTTCTTTTTTTTTCTTTCATCTTTTGGCGTGTGTGACCAACATATTCTGCAGATTTTTTGTTTGATGAGTATGTTTAGAATGCTTTGGAGTTCTTGACCTAAGGTTTCCTTGAACATTATATAGTGTCCCTTCTTATTTCTTTTTATGGTTTGCACTTTGAGATCAATTTTATACAAGATTGGTAGCGCAAACTATGCATTTTTTGAATTGCTATTTGTTTCGTACGTTTTTCTCAGCCTTTGATTCGTAGCTCCTATTTGTCTATAATCTTGAGATGTGTCTCCTGCAGGCATTGTGTTTTCTAAGCCAGTCTGTTAGCCTATCTCTTAAGGTCTGAATTCATTTCATTGATATTCTGGGTTATTATATCTATCTTTGGACTATGTAATGTCATTTTATCCCATATGTGTTAGGTGTTTTCCTACCTCCATTTCTTTTCCGGGTGGTATGCATATGTGTATGTGTGGTTCTTTCTTGTCTTCTTCCCATCATTGAACCAATGTTATCTTGAAGAATGTTTTCCATTTGATGGTCTCTGGATAGAGTTCCTCTGTGTGGTGGTCTCTTATTTGTGCTTGGTGAGAGTTGTTCTTCTTCCCATACTGGGTCATCAAAGATCTTTTGTAATGCTGAGTTTCTTTTAGCATATTCTTTGAGTTTTTCCTTGTCCAGGAAGACTCTCACTTCCATCAACCTTGATAGATAATCTGGCTGGACAGAGTATAGAATATTCTTGGGCTTGCATTATTTTCCTTCAATTTTCAGAATAGGTTGCTCCACACTCTCCTGTTCTTCATAGTGTCCCCTAATGGGTGTGAGCATATTCTTATAGACTTTCCTTTATATGTGACTGCTTGTATTTCCCTAGTTGCTCTCATGATATTTTCCTCTTCCTCATAATTGGGTAGCTTTAACAACTATATGTCTTTGTGACTCCTTCTTGGAATTCAGGCTAGCTAATTCTTTCAACCTCCTGGATGGCTGCTTGATTTCATTCATTAAGGTAGGGAATTTTTCCTATAAGAATTCCATCACTATTTCTGATGCTGATTTCTTTTATGTATTTTCCTCCAACAATCCAAGTTTCCTTCTCATAGCTTCAGACACAGATCTGAGATGTGTTAGTCTGGGTAGCCTAGAGGAACAAATTTCATAGACATGCATATGAATATAAGGAAAAGGTTTATATACAAGAGGAACAGGACATTGAGAAAATATCCCAACCCAGTCCAGTTCAAAGTCATAAGTCCGATATTAACCTATATGCCTGAAATCAGTCTATAAAGTCTCCTTCCAACTCAAGAAGTCACAGGTCAGTGAGTGCAGAATCCCGGCGCTGGCAGGGGTCTCCACCTGGCTCTTTGCTCCAGGGCTCAGGGTCCATCATCAGCATCCCATGGTGACAGAAGCAACTCATCACTGGCAGAGGTGTCCATGTGGCCAGCCCAGCTTCAGAGGCTCCATCAGGGCAAAACTGTGTGTCTCTCCGCCAGCTCCTCCAGCTTCTCGGGCGCTGCCATCTTGTCTAGTCCATGATTCATTGTCTCTGAGACTAACTCCCAACAACTGGGGAAGATAGCTTCTCATCTTCACAAGGGAAATATCACGAGATTTCCCAGAAGTCTCAGGAGAAAGCCTTGCCCACACAGAGGCCTCATTGACTACTCAATGGCTATCTCCAGATTAACAGGCTAGACTCCACCCCTACATCTCAATCATGAAATTAACATAAGCACAAAACCACCACATGAGGTTTTCTTCAGCTTCTATTATGGATTTGTTTGACTTTTTCTCACATTTACTAAATTCTGCTTGGGATTCCTTTATATCACCTGTGCAGTTCTCTGCTTCCTCCATTCACTGGGTCAAGTCTGGGAGTTTTCTATTAGTTTTTGCTATCTCATCCCTTAGCAATTTTATTTCCTTTTGGTGCATGTCCTTTATCTCCTCTATCATTTCATCCTTTTTCTATATTGTTTCGCTAATATCCTGTAGGACTCAAAGCAGTACTTTGAAGATTTCTTTCTGTGGGAGGTCAACGTCTCTCTTTTCCATGACTGCCAGGTTCTCTCCTGACATTGGATTTTGTTTCTCTTTTCTTGTGTAACCTGTGGAAGCAGCTTTCTGGGTATTTTTGTCAATTTATTGGAACTAGGTGCCATTTTAGGGGAATCACTCTGTTCCTTGCTAGGGGCACTTCTGTCCATTAGGTGGGTAGGAAGGAGGTCCCTGATATTTCTGTTACCACACAGTTCTGCTGTCAGAGCACAGAGGATAGGGGAGATTGAAGAGGGAGAAGGTAGTAGGGAGAATGCAGCATGAGAGTCCTGCAAGTTTGGGGTTTTTTTCCCAATGATTTTATTGGGGGTTCTAATAGCTCTTATAATATTTAATATATCATTTGTATCAAGCATATTTGTACACATGTTGCCATATTCATTTCCAAATATTTTCCACTTAAGCCCTTGGTATAAGCTCCTCTTTCCCCCTCCTCCCCTTTTTTAATGAATCATTTTATTGGGGACTCATACAACTTCCATCACGATCCATACATACATCAATTGTATGCAGTTCACATTTGCATACTTGTTGCCATCATCACTCTCAAAACATCCTTCCTCCACTTAGGCCTCCAGTATCAGCTCCCCATATTTCCCTTCCCCTTCCCCCCCCCCATGAACCCTTAATTATTTACAAAATGTTATTACCTTGTCATATTGTACACTGTCCAATGTGTCCTTTCACTCACTTCCCTTTTGTCAGTACCCCAGAGAGGAGGTTATATGTAGATTCCTGATATTGGTTCCCCCTTTCTATTTCACCTCCCTCCATCCTCCCAGTATCACCACTCCCACCACTAGTCCTGAAGGATCATCTATCCTAGATTCACCATGTTTCCGCCTCCAGTGTACATTCCCTGGTCTAGCTGGATTTTTCTGGTAGAATTGGGATCATGATAATGGGAGGAAGCATTTGAGAACTAGGGTAAAGTTGCATATTTCATTGTTACTATACTGTACCTTAAGTGGTTCATCTCCTCCCTGCAACCCCTCTGTAAAATGATGTCGTTTCACATATTGATGGACTTTGGGCCCCCAATCTGTACTCCCCCTCATTTATTATGATATCATTTGATGCCTGACACCGGATCCCTTCAACACTTCATGATGTGCTTCAACACACAGCTGGTATGCTTTTTCCAGGTGGGCTTTGTTGTTTCTGAGCTGGATGACTGCTTGTTTACTCAAGCCTTTAAGATTCTAGATGCTATATCTTTTGATATAACCAGGCGCCATCAGCTTTCTTCATCACATTTGCTTATGCACACATTAGTCATCAGTGATCATATCAGGAATATGAGCACACAAAGTTATGATTTTTAGTTCTCAAAGCCTGATAACTGATCCCTTTGATACTTCGTGGTCCCACAAGGTGGTGTGCTTCTCTCACGGGGACTTTGTTTCTTCTGAACTAGGTGCTGCTTGTTTCCTTGCAAGCCTTTAAGACCCCAGATGCTACATCTTTTGACAGGCAGTCACCATCAGCTTCTTCACCACCTTTGCTTATGCACACATTTGACTTCATTGATCGTGTCAGGAAGGTGAGTATCATGGGATGCGAATTTAACAGAATAAAATGTTCTCGCACTGAGGAAGTACTAGAATGATGGTCCAATGCCCGTCTGCTTTCCTATACTAACCCTGTAAGTGCATGCTCATTGATCTATTTCCCCATCATCACATATAAATATATCCACCTATGTACATGCCAGTATTTAGTCCTCTATAAATGTCCTTTACCCCCCCCCCCCCCAGTTCTTTCCTCTATTTCCTTTTACTTTCCTCAACGAGGGTATCCATATTTCATAATGGGGTTGGCCATATGATCATGTCTGTGCATCGGCTGTTCTCAGTGAGAATTTCGTCCTAAAGGCTCGGTGGGTCAGGATGCACTTCATTCCCATTCCCATGCTCTTCCTCCCCATTCATTTGTTCTCATGTGCTCTGGTCAGGCATATCTCACTCCCCAAGCTGCAACTTCAGTGCTGACCTCCAAGGCAAACTCCCCTGGTGGAGAGGCGGCTGCTCCTGTACTTGGGATTGGGGTTGTGTGCTCAGACCTCTCCTCTGGTTCCCCACTCCATGCCGTCACAATGCATTCACATCCTGGAACACCAGGTTTAAGTTTGGTCCCGCTTTCCCTGTGGAGATATAAACAATACACTCCCCTTGGGTAAGTTAGTACCCCATTCCCTCTCTACACATCATCATCTGCCCCACCCCGAACCCCCATGGCCCCACTCCAGTTGGCTACCATATGTAGCCCTGGATTTGGTCTGGCCCCTGCGATACTACTTGGGCCTCTCCCCAGGCATTTCTGTATACAGTAGCTTCTTCCTGATACCCCTTTTGCATTTTTTAAAAATTAAGCTTACCTCAGCAGATTCATGTTGTACCTGTTCTTTTGTGCTAGGCTAACTTCAATTAGCATAATTTCCTCCAGTTCCTCCCATGTGGTGATGCGCTTCATGCGTTCACCACTGCTTTTCAGTGATGCATTGTACTCCATTGTATATATGTACCACAGCTTTTTAATCCATTCATCAATTGATGGAAATTTGGGCTGTCTCCAACTCCTTGCAATTGTGAACTGTGCTGCGATGAACATTGAAGCACAGATGTCTGGTTGTGATTTGTTGCTTGCCTCTTCTGGGTATATGCCCAGTACGGGGATTGCAGGGTCATATGGTAGCTCAATTTCCATCTGTTTCAGATATCGCCAAGTCGATTTCCATAGTGACTGTACATACCTACAGGTCCACCAGCAGTGGATAAGAGTTCCTATCTCGCCACAGACTCTCCAACATTTATCACTTTCTGATTATTTGAATTGGGCTATCCTTGAGGGTGTTAGGTGGTATCTCATCATTGTTTTGATTTGCATTACTCTCATGGCTAATGATCAGGAACATTTTCTTATATGCTTATTGGCCATTTGGATTTCTGCCTTGGTGAAACTTCTGTTCAGGTACTTTGCTCACCTCTTCAGTGGGCAGTTAGTTTTACTCTTTTTGGAAGCTATCAGGGTATTATAAATATAAGTAATAAGGCCTTTATCTGATTTGTCATTGCTAAAGATGTTTTCCCAGTTTGTGCTCTCTCTTATTACTCTCTTGGTGAATTCTTTCAATGTACACAGGTGTTTTATCTTAAGTATATTCCATTTGTTTATTGGTACTTTCTCTGTGTTTGTGTCCTTCCCTATTTCTGATAGCCTATGCAATCCCTGTGCCAAAGTTCTCAGATTGGTCCCAATTCCCTCATTGATGGCTCTAATAGTTTGAGGTTTTACTTAGAGGTCTGTAATCCACTTTGAGTTTATTATAGTGCATGGAGTGAAGTAAAGGTCTTGCTTCATTTTTCTACAGGTTGATATCCCTTTTTTTTCAGCACCACTTGTTGAAAAGGGCATCTGCTTCCCATTTGATATTTTTTTGACCCTTATTCAAGATCAGTTGTCTGTATGCTAATGTTTTTATTGCTGGGTTTTCAGTTCTTTTTCATCGGTCTGAGTATCTATCATTATGCTAATACCATGCTCTTTTGACCACTGTGGCTGTATACTATGTGTTAAAGTCAGGTAAAGCTAGCCCTCCCACGGTATCCTTCTTCTTGAGATGGTCTCAGGTAACTCTAGGCTTCTTCCCTCTCCATATGAAGTTGGTAATCATTTTTACCATTTCTTTGAAGAAAGATGAGGGTAATTGTATCATATTGCATTAAACTTATATAGTGCCTTGGCTAGAACTGACATCTTTACTATATTGGGTCTTCTGACCCATGAGCATGGGATATTCTTTCATTTGTTGAAGTCAATCTTGGTTTGTTGTAATACTGTTTTGTAATTTTCATCATATAAATCTTTTGTTCTTTTACTCAGGTATATCCCTAGATATTTCCATTTTTGGGTGGTGATTGTGAAAAGTGCCTCTTTTTCATCTCCTCTTCTGTGGTCTTATCTGATGTGTGCAGCAGTCTGATGGACTTCTGTTTGTTGATCTTGTATCCTGCCACTTTGCCATACTCCTCTATTGTTTCTAATATTACCCTTGTGGAGCTTTTGGGGGTTTCCATATATAAAATCATATCATCTGCAAATAGTGATAATTTCACCTCTTCCTTCTCCAGGTGAACACCTTTAATGTCTTTTCTTTACCTTATACTGTTAGCCAAAACCTCTAGTATGATATTGAATAAGAGTGGGGAAAAGGGACATCTTTGTCTGGTCCCCTTTTTCAGTGGGATTGTTTGTCTTTTCTCCATTGACTATCACATTGGCTGTTGATTTTTCATATATAGCTTGTACCGTCTTGAGGAATTTTCCTTCTATTCCTATCTTCTTGAGTATCTTAAATAGGAATTTGTGTTGGATGTTGTCAAATACTTTTTTGTTTATTCTAGGTAGTACTGACAATTTTTTTTACAATATTGAGTCTTCCAACCCACAAACATGAAATATGCTTTCCTTTGTGAAGATCCCCTTTGGTTTCTTGTTGTAATGTTCTGTGGTTTTCTTCATACAGGTCTTTTGTTTTGTTGGTGAGGTTTATTCTTATTTTGTTGGTCAGCTTTTGCGTGGCTATTGTGAATGGTAGTGATTCCTTGATAACTTTCTCTCTGTT
The DNA here is from genome assembly GCA_004026705.1 of Nesogale talazaci. NCBI lineage: Eukaryota > Metazoa > Chordata > Mammalia > Afrosoricida > Tenrecidae > Nesogale > Nesogale talazaci. The sequence goes on along the minus strand of PVJH01000332.1, from coordinate 242,975 downwards.
CCCTCACTTGTCTATAGGTATCTAACGTGTTTCTGCTACTTATATCCTGCTACTCTTCTAAAAGCCCTCTATTGTTCCCAACTATCCTATAGTAGACCCTTAGTATTCTCAAAATTTAAAATCAAATCATATGCAAATAGTAAAAGTTTTCTACTCTTTTACCCAATAGTACACCCTTGATATCTTGATATGGTATTGGCTAGTAAAATATGTTTTGAATAACTTTTCATATATACAGTTTATTAATACTTGTTCACACCTAATTTTAACTACTAAATTATTCTATGAATTTGGGTTCCCCTTTCATATCACTGTGTATTTTAGGAAATCTCAGATAAAGTGTAGAAAAAGTCCAACTCAAACGTCAACTAGTTAAATGGTTGAGTTAAGTTTCTGTCTTCTGACTATATTCAAAGGTGAAACTCCTCTAGCTGTTTAGAGAGAAGGTAATCTCCCAACACAGTGGGCATGTTCACCAAGGCTCCTTTTACTGATGGCAAGAAATGCAAATTGAAACTCAGCAATTTCATGACTTAACTGCTAAAGTAAATGCTATGGGATGTTTGTAACCAATATGCGTGCAAAGATCTTCTCAGCAGCTATTGGAAAGGTTCTACTTTGTGTAATATCCTGCACTTCCTGGCAGTGTTAAATTCAACTTAGATCTAAGTAGACCCATTTCTTAATGTGGGAGAGCAGCAGGGCTTGTTGTCTGCTTCCCTTTTACCACTGAGCAGGCGCCTATGATGCTTCTGCGAGTCCTGCACCTCCTTGGCACAGCAATCTTTTCCTCATCGTGTGAGGCAACCAGCCATCCAAACTTCTTACCTCACTGACCTCTGTGGGGGTGAGGGTGGGGGTGCTGGTGGATAGCACCCCATCCAAACAGCTTGGTACAGACATTATTCAAGGTTCACATTTCACCTCCCCCCCCCCTTCCTCCTCCTTCTTTCATGGTTTGTTCTTTGGTGCCCACCATGCTCACATCCCCCACTTCCACCATGCACCAACAAAGAGGCTTTACTTAGTTCTGTTATATTACTTTAATTTTTTTCTAGTGCACTCCTACATTCATTTCTGGTTTCCTTCTCTTATAGTGCGACCATATCTTCCTACCACCGCACCCCCCAACATGCAGAACTGTTGATTCAGGCATGCCCACTCAAACAAGGAGTTTCTTCCCCTTCTGTGTGCATAGACATGCCCACATTCATCTTGCCATAATAACAGAACATCAGTAACTGTACCCAAGTCATACTATATTTTGTTCTTTGACCCTCCTTTTTCCTGCACATTCATTCACTGTATCTTTCTTTCTTTTATTAAACAAAACCATTCTGTTAGCAGTTAATACAGATATTATGTCATTCCATGGCTCAGTCACATGCATTATTGTACAATTGCTATTACAATCAGTTTCAAAAATTACCCTTCCTACCTGAACACTATATCTTTCTGGTTTCTTTTTCCACATGAAATATATTTCCATGAAAATTATTCATTCTAATTATAACTCTTAAAATAATATATTGTCCCATGGTTTTTATAACTCCTTTGGCCTATGTAGGTAGTCACTTAATTATTATTATTATTATTATTATTATTATTATTATTTTGTTCTGACTCTTCTTCCCTCACACTTTTCCAATTTTCCCATCTCTCTCCCCCTTTCTCTATTCCACCACTGAATATTTTCCAGCTCCCATTAGATCTCTACCAGGTCACTAAATAGAGTCAACTACCTTATACATGACCCAGCAACTCATGTACCACTAGTAGCTCTACCACAAAGATGAGGAAATAGTGGCTAACCACAGTAAGTCCCAAAATTGATTTAAATGGACAAACAACTGAAAAATCACTAAGACCCAATGGAGTACTCTGAAGAAGAGGCCCTGGAACTACCAGAAGCAGAATTAAAAAGAATGAAATTTAGGTCATTTCAAGAGATGTGGGCAACACTTATTAGAACAACAGAAATATTGAAAAACTAAAATCCTGAAACCAAAAGGAATCTTAGAAGATAAGCAGTGAGTAAAAAAATTAAACAACATAGTAAAAGACCTGTGAAAGAGAATGAAAGAAAATGAAAATCAAACTCGTGAGCTCACAATCACTATGACTACAGTCAATGACAAAAATCATCAACAAAAAAAGTGAAGGAATCTGAAAAAAGCCTGCTAAAATGTGGGACACTAACAAAAGAAACAGCCTATGTCTCACTGTGTCCCCAAAATAAAAATATCTACATAAAAATAGTATGAAGCATTATGGAAGAAATTTTCCCCGACATCACAAAGAAGAAGAAAATATTCAAGAAGCTGAGAGAATCCCATCTAGCATAGATCCCTAAAGAAAGGTAAAATAACATTCCATGGCCAAATTTCCCACTTCCTGAGTTCAGCTAGAGAAAAAAGAAAATTAAGGCTATGCTTGGTCTTCTCAGGAGAAATTTTACAGGCAAAATGATAACGGAGGGATATGTATCAAATTCTGAAAGAAAAAACTCTGCCAACCAAGAATCCTACATCCAGCAAAATCTAATCTAGCAAAATTATTCTTCAAATATGAGGGAGAAATAACAGTACTCCAAAACAAAGGGGGGGACAAATAATTCATGAAAACTATACCAGCATGACAAAAAATATTAGCTAGATCACTCTGGACAGAAAATTAACAAGAGACAAATCTGAGCGCATCAGACAGTACAACACCAAGAAAAAAATACAATGAAAACAGCACACAAAACAATACAGAAATAGAGAAAGAACCAAGACACATACAGTCTCCTTAGGGGTAAAGGTTGTGAGACTTCATTTCACATGCTTCGTTCACGTTGTTAGGAAAGACTAGTCCCTGGAGCAGGACACTCTGCTTGGTAAAGTAGGGGACACCAGAAAAGAGGAAGACCTTCAGCGAGGCGGATTGGCATGGTGGTTGTAACAATGAGCATAAGTGCAATTGTGAGGATAGTGCACAACTGGAAGGTGTTTCATCCTGTTGAACGCAGGGCCGCTATGAGTCAGAACAGACCCAAGGGCACCTAACAGCCATAACATAGACTCCACACTACATTCATGGTTCCATATGCATATGGAAGTGGGATACTGAATAAAGAAGACCAAAGAATAGGCATATGTCTTTTTTACCCCAAACAGTCTTATTAGCATATAATTAATATGTCATACAATTCAATAGTTCAATCACATCAAGAATATGTGTAAAATCATAACGATTAGTTTTAGAACATTTACTTCATTCTTGTACTCATCATTATTTGCTCCCTGTTTCCCACCAACATCCCCTTTTACTCCCAAGGAACCATTTATCTAGTTACTTTTCCTATAGATTTACCTATCCTGGGTCTCTGTCTGCAGAAGAATGAAACAGGACCCATACCTTTCCCCCCATACAAAATAGAACTCAAGATGGATTAGACCTAAATGTAAACCCCAGAGTTGTAAGGTTCATTGATGAGAAAACTTAATGACGTATTGCTGGGCATACATGGGCTGCCAAATACATAATAAAGGAAAGGTACATCGTGAAATATAAAATAGATGACTAGCATCTATTAAAAATAAAATTTTTATGTACATCAAAATTTTTCATCAAAATAATAAAAATGAAAGTCCAGGGATTGTGAAAAAATCTTTCGCAGTGACACAATGGAAAAAAGGATTGATTAGTAAAATACATAGAATTATGCAACCCCTCAACAAGAAAAAGAACCCCAACGTTCAATTAAAAGGCGGGCAAGGGCATGAGCGGATGCCTCACAAAGCGCGGCACTTGAACGACTAGCACTGGAAGAAACGGTTGCGACCACCAGCCAGCATGTAGATACAAGTAAAACAACCACGAGAGACCCCCTTACACCCGCAACAATAGCTCACCTCAAAAACTCAGAGAACAACAAATGCTGGAGAAAGCACAGAGAGATTGGAACTCACTGTTGGTGGGCTTGTAAAGATGTACAACCATTGTTATGTGGTGCTATGTAAAACAACTGGGAATAGAAATAGCAAATGTCCTAGCAATACCTTGCTAGGTATATAACCTAAAGAAATAAGAGAGAACACCAATAGGCCAATGCTATCCTTCGTTCATTATAGCATAGTTCATAGTAGCAAGAAGTTGGAAAAAGGCCACATGCTTATCCAAGCCGTTTCTTTAATATTGCTGTTTGTAGCACTCAAGTCTTATGGCCAGCACACAACTAGGCACTGGAGGATTAGGCATATCTCTACATGTGTATCAAACCTTTTCTCAAGAATTAGTCCAGAATCTCAAAGACATCACCTTCAAACCCAGGTAAATTCTCTAACAGCTGTGGCCTTGCAGGACCCCTGAGGTCATGATAATTAACAGCTGAGCATGGGGGGCTTTGTATTGCCCTCTAGGAAGAATATTGTTCCTATACAGACTGATTGGGGGTGGCTCAAAATGTTTTGGAAGAATTCAAGAGCTGGCCTCCTCTTGCAGCAACAGATAGACACTTGAGAATTTTTCACAGGACCTTGCAAATAGCTATTCCCTTCTAGAGCCCCTCACTGTGATTATTTTCATTCTGCTCATTGCCCCTTGTGTATTACATAAGTCTCTGGAATAAACTGGTGTCCTTGCTTTGCTTTCAAATCATAATACTTTGGCATCTCTGACAGAGCCAGAACATGGCTGCAGTGTCAGCACTGCAATCAACCTTTAACCAAGCCAAGGGATTCGACAATCCCTCTTGTGCCAAAAAGTTATTCCATCGTCCCTATTGGTCCCTTAGGAAAACAGCCTGTGTTTTTATATAAGGAACTCTCCTCCCAGTATGAGAGATTCCCTGAACAGATTACCTGCTCAACTTTTATCTCTTCAGGCCACCATGACTCCAGTGGTGGATGAGAAAACAGGGTCACAGTTAAAAGTTAACAGAAGGCAAAGTCTGCAAAAAGTTTCCATGAAGAAAACCCATCTATTATTTAATGGTATTGGGTTTTCTACTTCTAAAAACAGTTATGGTCTTGGAAATACACAGGGGTCACTATGAGTCAGCATTAACTCAGCAGTGAGTGTAGAGTTTGGGGCGTTTTTTCTCCAGAAGGAAGAGAATCTGGGAGAGAGCAGGCTTATGGGGCCATAATGCCTCGGGTCATCAGTCTGAAGTAGCTAGATCAGTCATCCAATTTCAAAAGATTTCAGAGTCCTGCTCTCTTCAGGGAACAAGGACAGGGACTGAACAAGTAGCAGAAGACCTGTGAGGGCGGGCTTGGTAAACATGCTAACCTGGAAGTTAGGCCCTCGGGAAACTTCTGATACAGGACTGGTCCAAAAGCATGTTGATCCAGCGCCAGAGCTGAGATATAACTGAAAGAAACTCTACAAGAGACAGAAGGATGAGCTGAACAGCTAATTGGAAAGTTGCCTGGCCATCTACAGAGTTGTGAACATTGCCTCACCCCCACCTGCTTTGGTTATATCTTTAAAAACTAGACAGATTTCCCAGGTCAGAGGTCTCACGTCTCAAGGACCCACTTCATTCTTTTGAAGTGATTCTTATACTTTAATTAAACTGTGGCTTAATTCTTTGCTGCCTTGTGCATGTGGATGAGAGACAGTGAAGCTTATCTCTGAACTCATAAACCACACAGGCACAGAGCTTGCTAGTTCTCCAGTGGATAAAAATCGAGCGCTAAACTTCACAAGCGGGCCTAAGAAAGGATTAACCATCTCAAAGATTCCAAGAAAAAACCCCACATCTTCTCTGCTTGTTGCAAGACAGAGGCGAGGTTCTTGAGTTTCTGATTGGTTGGTGTAGAAACAATATTCTTCCTGTAGGATAATATAATGTCTCCCATGCTGTTAATGTGTTGAGAACTTGAGATATCTGTAAGACAATCAATGCTAGGGAATCAATCTAGGTTTGGAGTACCTGCAGCCCCTGGGAGATCTAAAGATCCTAGTCCAATTTTTGGGAAAGGGTCACACAAGGAGGGAGGTGTCTCATCCTTCAGGACACAGTCCTGTGCTTGTTACTAAGCTACGTGTCACAAGCAAATAGAAAGCCCTTGTCCTCTGAGAGTTGTGAGTTTGGGGTATGGAAACAGCTTTTGTATATGCGGGGGCTACAGAGATGTCAGGGAAATGGAATACTGGGTGGAAGTGCGTGTTCAGTTGCTTGAAAGGCACAAATAGGTACTGGATCCACATAAAAAGAAAATCTCTCTATAGAGGCAGATCCTGAAATTGAGTGCAAACCATAAGAACACCTTGCTATTCTTTTTCTCCTGAATCTCCAATGATCTTGCTAGCAAAAACCCAAGCAACGGGTGGATGGGTTCGTTAGAATTGTGATGTGGACTCCCTAGTGAGGTCACCTCTGAGCATCATAATTCTTTGGGGTCTCTCCAGACTCAAGAGTTAAGCTATACCTTTGGGCTCTGTAGACACTGATCTTTCATTGAGTCCATGAGAAAATGGGGGAGGCATGAGGTCTGCTCTGAAGGATAACTGTGACAGGACCCAAAGTTCTTATTCAAGAGTCTCTGAGTAGGGAAGGACATTGGTCCTGTATATTGGATGGTGTAATTGATCAGTTTTATGTTCCCTCCACCTGTGTTAAAATCCACAGGGATCATTATCATAGTGGGTTCTTGCTTGTTCCAATGGTACTTGGGAAATCTAATGTTACAGTGAAATTATACAGAGCCAAGGAGATGTTTCTCACTTTAATGCCTCAATCTTCTGTTGTGGTAAAGCAAATGCAAGCCTGTTCTGCTAAAAAAAAAAAAAAAGCAGAATCTGTGAGTAATCTCCATGTACAGAAAAAGCTAAGCCTCAAGAGGCAAGTATTTATTTAGCACCATGGCCACATATTGATTCTCTTTCCTTACCTGCTACCACAACTGTGCCTTATGTCTGATACATTCTGTTAGCAGGACAGTGACCACTATATTCTTGGTGCGAGAGAACAGATGGCACACCTAACAATTGTCCTGTCACTTACTCTCTGTAGGATATTGATACAATAACCTTTTAGTGGAGTTAAAAATGACATCCTTCCTCTGGAAAGAGGGTCAGTGTCAGGAGGGGTGGTCTTATGAAAAGGATGACAATGAGGTAGAAAAATGTGGTAAATGACAGAGCACAGCTAAATACTAAGAGAAAACAAGAATCCAAGAACATAGGAGCACTAATCCTAGGACTGGTACCCAAGGGTTTCCTTTGTGTAGTATGCTTCCTCCAGCTATAGGAAGGAGTCTGATCCATTCAATTATTCCGAGGATCAATTCTATGCTTCTGGAAGAGGCATTTCATTGTAGACTCACATTGGAAAATGTTTTTATGTTTAGTTGGCATTGACCAAAATTATGGAACCTGGCTTGCTTTTATCTGGAATAGCTATAGCTAAGATTTAATTCCATGGACTTTTACTTTTTTAGCCGGAGTGTGGTAGTTAGGTTTATTATACCAACCTGGTCAATAGGAACCTGTGGGATTATTCAGTTTGCAGTTTGATTAGAGGGAAACAAGATAAATGGCTCTGAAAGGTGCACCTCCCTCTCTTACTCTCTCTCTGCTGATCAGAGCGTGCTAGATTGTGCTGCTTTAGCCTATTCTCTGCCTCAACCTATAAGCTACCCTACCTCTGCGCCAAGCCGGACTGTGGATTGTGTCCCTAAAGCTGGAGGCTCTGTTGAGATCTGCTTCTTCATACTGCTGGTGCGTACATTGCTTGAGCTTGATCCTGGCACCTTGCATTGCTTGAGTTCAATATCCCATCCAGGCCTGCTTTGCTAAACTCCTGAGCTACTGACTATTGGTGATCCAACCTACTGTTTCCTGCCTGTGGACAGACTCTGCTTGCCTTGCCTCAGGGAGGACTCTGCTGTCTGCTTCCTTGGTCTTAGACCTCACAGCCCACATAAGTTGAAAGACTTTCATTATATTAACTGTTCCACAGAAGAGAGTTGAACTGAACCTTTTGTACTGCTGTGTGGACTAATTAGCTGTTATATTCCATATATATATATATATATATGAATGAGAGATATTCCTAAGTGTCCTAGATTTGTTTCTCTACAGAACCCTGCCTAACACAGATAACAATGCTTGTCAATTCCATCCCATCTTGATTCCAATTGCAACAATGGCCCCTCTCCTTTCATCCTTTTACCAATACACATCCCCAGGCTAAATGAGAAGCAAGGCATCTACCTGAGTTGGTTCAGGAATCATTTTATGCCAATAGTGTAAAAGGACTTTCTGTATTTTGACTCAGCCTATGATAAGCCCTAAGAGATTATTTGCTTCTGTTGAGTCCCTTAACACTTGCTTGGATTCAGGACATGATTTTGGCAACACTTGAAATTGTGTGTGTGTCTCTGATCCTCCAGTTTCTAGAATGCAACATCTGATGGTGAAAGGGGGCTGGAAGTCCTCATGAAGAGGGATCTTTTTAAACTCTGGAACTACAAAATAGTGTATCTTCAGAAAAATCTGGGATATCAGAGTATACAGGTTTGGTGCTACCAGATGCAGAGGGAGAACAATATCATTAATTGCTCTTATATCTTGAACTAATCTTCACTTCCCATTGGACTTTTGAATGGCCAAAACTGGGGTATGGTATAGGGATGATTTCTTTTGGATTATGTCTGCCTCTTCTCGCTTTCCAGATGATGGGAATGAGGCTTTGAAAATTTTTGTATTAGAAGCCTGTCCTGGGGTTTCTTCAGGTATCGCACTTTAACGTTATGATGACTGACTCTACCTTCACAGTGTCTGTGGGCTTCCCATTGGCCCACACTTGGGAATCCAAGTCTGAAAGTCAAGAAGATCATCTATGCTCTCTATTACTCTGCACATGGTGGAGAGCACATGGAGAAAGTCATTTGTGCTCATCCTTTGCAATAGAAGTCTCACCCCAACAAGGGGACAAGTGATTCAGAAACAATAAAAAAATGGATGGGAAAACAAAGACCTTCCCCATAAACAAGGCAAAGGGAGTGTGAGAAACCTTTAGAAGGGTATCCATCATTACTAACCATCTGGGAATAGGAATTGTTTAGGAGACCACCACGTAGTGGTGAATATGTCGTCCCCGTACCCGGCAGAGAACGTGGGTTATATGAAGAAGAATGGGGCATCAGGATTGATGGATGGCTTATTAACAACCTGTGATATGCAGATAGATATAACCTAGCTTGCTAAAAGCGAGGGGAATTTGAAGCACTTGCTGATGAAGCGTAAGATTGCAGACCTCAGTATGGATTAGAACTCAACACCATTTGTCAGTGTTCCCAAAATGCCTCCCTTGTTTCTGGTGAATGGTAGGCTCATTTATTAAAAATGGAAAAATGGAATATGAGCAGCAGGTTTGCCTGTTTCTGTTTGGGACATGTCGAATTGAAGCATTTTGAGTGAAAACGCCAGGTAGGGAATTAGACTTATGTAAAAGGGAGTTTCAAAATAACTCATGGAAAATTCCCTTCTTTCCATTTTCCATGAAATTTTTAAGCCTCCTTGTACATTTGAACTCAACTGAGAGAAAAATAACCAGAGATACACATTTAAGGTTATCAGCTTGTTAGTTACACTACTTGTATTAATGAGAATATAGTAATAGAATTTTTAAAGAACTGAAGAATTGAGAAGAGAGAGTGAAAGAAAACCAGAACAAAGAGACTCCATTAGAAGCCACCTTGACTGGATAAAGAACCTGACAAGCGGCATCAAGAGAAATCGGAGTAAAATCAGCAAGGACCTGAGGGCAGGGATGCTCTACCTGTGCTTCTGCCACTGACAGGTCAGGATGCAAGTTCTACAATCTTTCACTTTGCAAAAATTCTACCACAGAATAGAAAATGTTTATTAAAACAAAACAAAAAAACTCGATAGTCATTAATTATGCTTTGAGATGCAATGTAAATACCAGTTACATTCAATAAAGCAACATTTCAAAAATGATATAAGCAGCACCAAAATAAAAAAAAACTGGAAGAGACTCATAATCTTTCATCTAGAAAACATATCCTTGCAATAACAGGCATTTGAATATTTCCAAATATCTGACTGTTTGCATCATGTAAACAATATGGAAAGGTAGTTAGCAGTCTTTATCACCATCTGAATCATCTTGATATTTAGTATTATGTAAAAAACAAAGACTCTCTATGACTCACAGACCATTAACCTATTTTAAACTAAAAACAACAATTAATTTCACCTTGGTTGTTTTGTTCTATGTACCATGGGTCTCTTAAATCACATTGAACACCATTTCTCAGTGTCCCCCGACTCACAGATAAAATATCATTGGCTCCCATCCTGTAGCCAAATCCAGGTAAATTTGAAGTCAGTGGCATAAACACTTGGAGACCCCATTTCTGGCTTTGCCTGTTTGCAGGTGACAGAGCAGTGCAGCAAGTTACTATTCCAAAGCATCCAGCCAGATTCCTATCACTGTGACAGATTTCTTTTCCTATTCAATTTCACCCTCGAGCAAAAAAGCTCCAAGGTTCTATGAAATTGGACATTTCAACTTGCCCTTCCATTAAACATTAATTGGATGAAGGGATCAGAGAGCAGAGGGGTCCTGAGGAACTGACAGAATCACTCCTGAGAGAATCGCTCCACTCTCCATCAGCAGGAAAACATTCATCCTTTTGTCCAGGGAACGAAGGAATTCTCACATTGAAAAGGTTTCATTTTTTTCTGCGCCAGAAAAAAAGATTCCATAGCCACAACAAATAAATCCCAGTGCTTAGCAACCTCCACCCTGTGAAAAACGAAAGAGTGACACAACACCAAGGGCACTCCCAATTGGAGATTGTTCGTCAAAAATGGACTGAGAAGAAAGTGACCTCCTTCACAAAAAATTATTAAGGTGCACCACTCAGAATTCTGGAAGATATTATGGGAAAATGAAAACATGCAAAGCCAGTCAATTCATAGTACAATGTTGACCAGACTAGATGACTCATGCCGGGAAGAGTCCAGAGGTCATCTATTGTCCACTTGGGTCAAGTCTAAGGGGTTGTGAGAACTGGCTGCTATCACTCCATGTGCCCTTTCTTCATAGTTTTTACAGTAACTATGGGAAAGCCTAGGAAAGTCACAACGGGTAAACTACAAACTTGCTAGAGAAGGAAAATTAGAACATTTCTCACTAATAGGAAAGTGGTAAGCTGCAGCTTGCCAAGGCTGGACAACTTTTGAGATAAACAACACTGTCTCGTTGAAATCTGAGTTCCAGCTCTCGTGGGTTTCCTTGTAAATCTCTCGGTGGAATGAAACGTGATTGTTTGGGTGGAACCTGCTTTATTATATACTCTGCTTTGTTCATGGCAAATGCTTTCATAACATTGTGGCTTCATCCCTGTATACTGCAAGCAGAGTTCTTGGGAAGATTCCCAGGCTTAGGGACCAGTCTTGGCTCTCCCTTATCCAAGACAAGTCATTTCTATTTTAATGTGATTATTTTCCAGCTCAACAGTTTATCTTTAGCTTCATTTATCCTTTTGCCATCTGGTCCCCTTATGTTTGCAGACAGAGTTAGTGCCTTTCTTTGTCAAAGTAAATTTGTCAATAGTTTAAAATTTTTCTTGTCAGGATCATAATATTTATTTTTCACATCAGACAACCTTTTTTTGGAGACTTGGAAGGATAATCTTTTTTCATATCTCTCATTAACCTGAATTTTTTATTTCTGGGAAAATGTTAAGGTAGATAGATAATAGATAATAGATAGATATTAACGAACCAAAATTCCAATGACCTATTTGCCAGTATTATTTACTACTGAATACACTAAAGAAATATTAGATAAAATAAATCCATTTTAAACTGTATTAGATTAAGTTGGTCTTTCATTAAACAGTATAGAAGGTTTGTCCCAGAAATTTGAATAGATTCAGACTTATTCTGCTTGGAATAAGCAGCTGGGAACTTCCATTTCTACCCCAGGCATTCTGAATCCGCATCCACAAATAGAAGATCTTTAGGTGATAGAGGAAATGCAAATTCTCAGCAGTTTGGTCCAACTAAAATGAAGCAATTTGAAAGCCTGGGTTGGATTCAAAAAATAAAATTGCCTTACCTTGTCTCTAACTTGAAACTCTAACCTAGATTTTTGTCATCTGTTTTCAGTTAAGTTCCCATTTTAAAGCTATTATCTCCTGTTGCTCAACATGTTTGCTTTCCTCCCAGTCACGTTTGGTTTTCTTGGTTACTGATGTTTCTATTTTATCAGCAAAGTCCATGCTTTTCGTTCATCATCAGATTATTCTCGGTGTTTCAGTCCCGTTCTAAAGGCATCAGACCTTTGTCAGGTTCCAGATGGAGCATAACTGTTGACTTTCGCCTCTCAGCAATATTGCCTTCAGCACTTCTGGGGACAGCTCTTAATACAGCTATGAGGGCACAATGTTCCAGCCAGAAATTCCAATTTCTCTAAAGGTTCCCTGGACTACTGGACAAATGTCCCTCCCCTTCAGTGATTTAAGAGTCTGCTTCTGCCAGCAGACATCTTTGAAGTCCAGGGGCCACTCCAAACAGTGGCCTTCCTAGCTTGTGGTCTAGAGAATGTTCCAGACCTCTGTTGACTCCAGAGACTGGTCCTCGACCCCTCCCTTGGGCAGGGGCACCTAGAGGTGCAGGCTGAAACTGCGGTTATGGACCGTGACGTCTCAAGTTCTCAATGACCTCCTGGTTTTGTATTTTCTAGATGGGAATTACCAACTCAATACCTCGGAGGTATCCTGGAGAGGCTGGACAAGCAGAAGCTGACTTTCATTTTGCAACTTCATTTGACCACACTAAATTTTAGAAAAAGGAGAATCGTGGCCAGAGAATGGCACACTTCCCTTTCCAACTCTGATTCAGCTAGAACATTTGTGTGAAGTATGGGGAAGTGGGCAGAGATTCCGTATGTTAGAGCTTTTTCCTTTTTGAGGAACAATAAGAATCTTCATTCCAAGTGCACCCAAGACCCCCTAAGGCAGTGATTCTCAACCTTCTTTATGCCATGACCTTTCATACAGTTCCTTATGTTGTGGTGACCTCCAACCATAAAATTATTTTCATTGCTACTTCATAATTGTAATTTTGCTACTGTTATGAATTGGGTGACCCCTGTGAAAGGGGCCATTCAGCCTCAAAAGGGGCAGTGACCCTCAGGTTGAGGGCCCTACGGGACCCTGAAGCTAGGGGCTATCATTCCCCCCAGTGCTGAACCTATCAATGTTCTACCCGTAGAAAAGGTGGCTGGAGAGTTTGGTCCCCAGGCAGTCAACAAACTTTTCACTCTAATTGAACTCAAGCAAATTAAAAGTTACTTGGGCAGTTATTCTAACAAACCCAAGCAGTACATGGAACACTTTCAGCACCTCACCCTAGCCTATGACTCACCTGGAAGGATGTAATGGTCATACTGGGACAGGCCATGACAGATTTGAGAAAGAATAAGAGCTCAAAGGTGCTAGAAAGTTTGCAGAGGAATTACAGGTGATAAAGGATAAGTCCCCAGTAGAGGAAACAGCTGTGCCTTTAACTGACCCTGCTTGGAATCATAGCAATCCCAAGGACAAGTGGGCATGGGAACATTTTCTGCTGTGCATCACTAAGTGGACTAAAGTTGGGTAGGCAAAAGGCCATTAATTATGCCAAAGTGACAGCGATTCTCCCGGTAGTTGGGGAATGAATCTCCTGTAGGCTTTTTAGAGCGGCTAAAGAGACCCTTCGGCATCACACTGCTGTAGACAGAGACCCCTACGAGGGCGGGCAAGTCTGACTCAGGGACAAGTTTCTCACACAGGCTGCACTGGACATTCACAAGACACACCTCAGTTCTCACTATGATCTTTGCCATCTTGTGTCACTCCCATCACCTAGCCGGCCTTCATTCCATCTCTAATTGAATGCTTCATCGGCCTGCTTCACATCTTTTGGTCTCTCTCCCTGGAGCTCAGGAACACCTCCACCATGTTGTTGCTTTTGAAGCAGAGACTGACTCAAGTATTGGGGACTCAGCTGAAACAAAACAGAATCTGTGCTCACAGGAAGGTTCTGGAAAGGGGGGAAGGGTACTGGTAAGTAATTAGTACCTAAATCTATCATGTCAAGGCTGGCTGTAAGAAAGGATGGAGCACAGGGTGTGAATATTATGATCTAGTCAGAGAAGCCTCTCTGATGATGGATCATTTGCATATAATCCTGAAGGAAATGTGGTTGGAGTGTTGCAGGAAATCTGAAAGGTATTCCAAGGCACAGGAACAGGAAGAACAGAGGCTTGCGGCAGAAGAGTATTTACATCACCATTCCTGAGAGAACAGTCCCTGAGCACACAATTGCAATGATCTTTCCTGCTTTTCTTTCTTGGGGCATGCTATTCTTCTATTTCATATTTCAGATGTATCATATCTTTTAATAAATGTAATTTGGCTGTTGAAATAGTCTCTCTGGTCTGGATTATAAGCTCCCGTAAGGCAGGTGTTGTGTTCCTGTCACCACTACCTTGGCTGCTTGCATACTGCTGGGGACCTGCACCGGATCCCAAAGCCACTGCTCTGCCACTGAGCTCTGGTACTACACATGAGCCAAGAGTCCTAAACTTGGGTGCCTGCCTCCCACCACGCTCCCTGAGCCTGCAAGGCTCTCTTGCTACCATGCCACCAGCGCCCCTACTGGCCAGCGTGGGAAGCAGTGGCATACGCATGCCGCTGCACTGCACAGGCAAGTGGTCCAGCTCATTTAGTTCCACCAGCGAACCTTACCTGCCCAGGGGCACTCAGCTCTCAATCAAGGGACCAGCAAGTCCACTGCCAGCATCTCTTACTGTCTTCAGTGTTTAGCAATTCCTTCTGCGTCCTAGGAGAGTTTCTGTGCAGGGAGCCTGATTTTTTGGTCCAAAGATTATAAAGTCTATAAAGTCTTCTTCTGACTCACGAAGTCACAGGTCAGTGAGTGTAGAGTCCCGGCGCTGACAGAGGTCTCCACATGCCTCCTCACTTCCAATGCGCAGGGTCCATCAACAGCATCCAATAGTGGCAGAAGCAACTCATCGCTGGCAGAGGTCTCCATGTGGCCGCCCCAGCTTCAGAGGTCTGGCTCCATCTAGAGCAGCAGGTGGTTCTCAACCTTCCTAATGCCAAGACCCTTTCATACAGTTTCACATATGGTGGTGACTCCCAACCATAAATTATTTCCATTGCTACTTCATAACTAAATTTCCTACTCTTATGAATTGTAATGTAAATATCTGACATGCGGGATGTATTTTCATTGTTACAAATTGAACACAATTAAAGCATAGTGATTGATCACAAAAACTATGTAATTCTATCTTATGAAATATTTATTTCTAATTACTAAAAATTGAAATTTTGTCTTGAAGCATGGTGTAACATAGGTAATAGTCTTCCCACGGGGGTACTCTGATCTGCATGTGGGCTGACCTGCCTGTCTGGAGATAGATAAAGGAGCAGTGTCTCGTTCCTCAGACCATAGGAAATATGTGTTTTCCAATGATCTTAGGAGACCCCTGTGAAAGGGTTGCTCGCTCCCCAGAGAGGTTGAGACCAACAGGTTGAGAACTGCTACTCTAGTTAAATGAAGAAAAGATAGATTTCATTTTCTTGGACCTACAATCAATGCTCATGGAAGATCATCAAGAGATCAAATGATGCATTGCGTTGAGTAAATCTGCTGCAAAATACCCCCTTAAAGCATAGGACAGTAAAGGTGTTACATTGAGAAATAAGGTGTGGCTGTCCCAAGCCACAGTATTTTCAATGGCATATATTCCATATGCATGTGGAAGCTGGATGTGGCAGTCATGTGCTTATGTTAATTTTATGATTGAAATGTAGGGGTGGAGTCTAGCCTGTTAATCTGGAGATAACCATTGAGTAGCCGATGAGGCCTCTGTGTGGGCATGGCTTTCTCCTGAGACTTTTGGGAAAGCTCCCGACATTTCCCTCGTGAAGATGAGAAGCTATCTTCTCCAGTTGTTGGGAGTTGTCTCAGACACAATGAATCACAGACAAGACAAGATGGCAGCGTCCCAGAAGCTGGAGGAGCCGGCGGAGAGACCACACGGCCTTGCCCTGATGGAGCCAGACCTCTGAAGCTGGGGCGGCCACATGGAGACCTCTGCCAGCGATGAGTTGCTTCTGCCACTATTGCATGCTGTTGATGGACCCTGCGCATTGGAAGTGAAGAGCCATGTGGAGACCTCTGCCAGCGCCGGGACTCTACACGCACTGACCTGTGACTTCGTGAGTTGGAAGGAGACTTTATAGACTGATTTCGGGCATATGGGTTAATATCGGACTTATGACTTTGAACTGGACTGGGTTGGGCTGCTTACTCAGTGTTCCATTCTTTTTGTATATAAACCTTTTCCTTATATCCATATGTGTGTCTATGAAGTTTGTTCCTTTAGTCTACCCAGACTAACACACTGGACATTAAATACAGAAGTCCGATGAAGAATGGATGCATGTGAATTATGGGGCTGGTGGAAATTACTGAAGGTGCCATGGACTGCCAAAGAGCAAACAAATCGCCTTAGAAGTACAGCTAGGGTGCTTCTTAGGAGCAAGAATGGTGGGACATGTAGTTTACAGCCTTTGAACATATTATCAGGATGAAAGAGTCCCTGGAAAGGGCCAGGATGCTTGGTAGTGTCGGGCACTGTAAAACAGGAAGACCCTGGAGGACATGGGTGGACACAGTGGCCGCGACCATGGGCTCAAACAGCAGCCATTGTGAGGACGGCGCAGGAATGGGCGTCGTTTCATCCGCTTGTGCAGAGCCTCGCTCAACGTCCGAGTGCAGCTAACCGGAAGTTTGGAGCTTTCAGGCCAATTCATCAGGTTGCCTTAGAGAAAGGTCTCGTGATCTACTTCCGAAACCGAGTCACTGCAAGTCTTAGGGAGCACAGTTCTAGTCTGACACCCATGAGGTTGCCCGGAGTCGGAAAGGACGAGCTGGCAAATAGTTTTTATTATCCTCTTCGTGCAACCACCACTGAATGCAAGTACACCCAGTGCTCTTTGTTTGAAAATAGCAAAGGAATGCACTGCATCCATGGCAAACTGGCATGCCTCACACACTTGTCTGAGAAAGGGAAAAATGGGTGGGTAGTGGTACTTCTCCCAGAGGGAGAGGAGGCGCTTTAAACTTGAAGAGGTACAGCCTAGGAAACACCACACCGGCTGTTCCACCTTGTCCTGTGGGGTCCGCATCAACTCCGCGGCAGTGAGATTTGAGACACTTGTGAAGAATTTATAAGAAACCGTCCGTGGACCTGGTACTAGAAAGTCCACAGCCCCGTGCTCTCGCTCTCCAGGAGGGTGGGGGCTTCGGAGCGCAGGCGAGAGCGCTGCAGGACCGCACGGGACCCACCCGGTGCCCCGCCACCCACTCCAGATGCCTGCGCCCCCGCCCACGCTCCGTGCCCACCGCCCGGATCACGTGCCCGAGCAAAGCCGGCCCAGCACGCCAGGGCGCGCACGTACGGCGCGCGGACACGCGCACACCCACCGGCCCCGCCGCCGAGACGCCCGTGCAACTGCGAGCTGCAGCGGCCACTAGAGGGCGCAGCGAGTGGTGCGGCGGGCGCGGGCTGTTCCCAGAGCCGGCCGGCGCGCGGCAACCCGGGCCTGGCCGGGCGGGGCGGGGCGGGGCGTGGGGGCGAGGGCGAGGGCGCCGCGCCGTGCCCTAGTGCCCGCTAGCAGAACGCGGCCCGAGGCGAGCCATGGACCCCAAGGTGGGCGGCGGCGGCGAGGAAGATGACTGCGTGGACTCGGGCGCCGAGACCGGAGGGTGAGACGCGCCGCGCTGCTGCCAGGGGGCACTGTCGGCGCCGCTGGGGGTTGGGGTGACCGGGGCGCGGGGACTTCCCTGGCTTGCCGGGCCCTCAGGCCAGCGATGGGGCTGGGTCGGGCTGCTGCCTGGAAGTGTGGCTGTCCATGGTGGCGATCCCTGCCAAGGGAGGTGGAACGTGGGAAGACCCCTGGTCCGCCGGATTCCCTCTTCCTGGACACACCACCACCACCCACGACCCCCTCCCACCCTCCACCAGCCCTCTCTTTTTAACCTCCTGTCAGCAGATGAGATGATGGCGCGTACCCAGCCAGTACGTGTCTTTGGATCAGAGTCCAGGCACAAAATGGTCCGGACCCTACAAAAGCCCCCTAGCAACCTCACCTGCCTGCCCAAGCCCACCAACAGGAAGCTTCCACTACCACTCTTAGCCTCCAGCTAGCCCTCGGGGCCCTTGGAGCATTTACCATGCAATGGACTCTCCATTACCCAAACTTGTGGTCCTGAATGGTACACTGCAGAACCCCACTGCAATCTCGTGCAGTGACGCTTCCAGTCTTGTACCCCCTTGTCTTCCACTCCCGCCCCACCTTACGGATGGGGCATTTTATCAAATTCAAGCGCCTCCGCGTTCTCTTTTCCTTCCTGTTTCTTGTCAGCTGGACCATGGGGAAAAGAAACAAAGCCAAATAATCAGCTCATTTGTAATTGGGTTAAATAAGGCGCCAATTCGTCCGTTCATTTTCAATTTGCAGAGCTCTCCTAAAACAGACACCCCCATTCCCACCCACCCCGAGTGCTGTGCCTGGGAAAACAGAGAGAAAGCACTGGCGAAGGGCATGACATAGCTGCACTGGGTCCCTGGCCAGTACACAGGTGCTAAGGAGACGGCAGGTACTTGCTAATCATGCTGATAGCAGGGATTCTTTGTGTCTGTCACTAGTGTGTGTGGCTAAACAGGGCCTGATTTTAAAAATAATTGTTTTTGCATTGGTTGTTAACTGCATCCCACTCTTTATTAAATGTTATTGGCTGTGGCTGTTGTTATCTCCACTCTTATCCCCTCACCCCTACCTTGACTCATGGCAACCACATGTGCTAAAGGACAGAGTGACTTCACAGGGTGGTCTTGTCTATACTCTCTATGGAAGCAGAGCTCCAGACCTTCCTGCCACAGATTCCACGGTGGCTTCCTTAGGCTGGCCACTGGGAGTCCCATCTCTACCAGCCAGGATCCTATATTGCCTCATTGCCAACTTTATGCTAAAGATAAAGGTAAATTGGCATGTATTCATATAAAATAGTTCAATATTTGCTTTAATCTTATATTTTCCATATTATCCTCTGAGTTTTTATCAAAAGAAGTATTCATAGTTGTCTTTTTCTGAACACTCCCATCATGACCCCATCCAATTTTCTTATAAACTACTCTGGAGAGGGACATCGTGCTTCGTAAAGGAGAGGGGTGGGGTCAAGAGAAAATCTCCAACAAGAAGGATTGATAGAGTGGCCCCAACAACGGTTGAAACATATGACCAGTTGTGAGGGAAGCGCAGGACTGAGGTTGTCTCATTCAGCTGTACCTAGGGGGCCTGTGATCCCAGATCGCAGCTAATCACAAGACCTGTTGAGATTGTGTGGAAAGTATACCGAAAGTGCTCACTGCATGTTTACTTCCATGGCGCTTTTCAAAATGCAAATCTGATGTCTCTTTTCTTGTGAAACTGTGACGGGGTCTGCCATTCAGAGTGTAAAGAGCACCACATTATCTACAAGCCTAGATATTTGTGGGGTCCCAACCGCCCTCCCTCACGCTCCGGCATTGCTTTTCAATGGGCACTTCTTTTGCACTCTGCACCCAGCTGGTCAGACAAGTTTTTACTTTGTGTGCTTTTGTCAAGCTGCCCTCTTTGTCAGATATGCCCTTCTCCACCTGGCACGTCTGCCTACCAAGTGAAACTCGACTCTTCTCTCGAGACTCAGCTCAAGTGATGCACCCTCTCTGACAGAGATCCATTAAAATTTGCTTGGAGCTGTAGACAACAATGTTGTGCTCTGTAAATTTTTATGAGAGGAAAACTTTGCTTTAATCATAATCTCAAAGGAGTTTGTGACCCATACAAAAAGGTTAAAAGAAAAAATGAAGCCAGTTACTGCCCAGTGGACTTCAACTTGTGGTGCCTCCTGTATGTCGGAGTAAAATGTGCTCCCCAGGGTCTCAGTGCTTCATTTTTTTTTTTTTTTTGCTCCAGAAAGTGGATGGTTAGGTTTGATTAGCAGCCAAGACATTAACCATTAGCAGCATGGAAAAGACTCCCCCAAATGTTGAAGGTGTATTGTCTTCCTTCCTCTGCCTCCTTCCCCAGGTAAAACCAACTGCCTCCTCTTTTGTGTCCTTCACACTTAGTTTGCACTCTTTTGGAGCCCCTGCAGTCCTCACTATAGGTACGGTGAGCTTGGAGGCTGGATTCATTTCCCATCCTTGTATCCCTGAGAGCTAATACAGTACCTAGGGCAGAGGTGTTCTATCCATCTTATTTGAATAAAGGGAGAACATAATTCAGAGCATTAACAACACCCCCACTCATACATACACACACTTTGTCATTTCTAAAAATATCCCCGAAATGGGGTCATGATAGTGGGGAAGCATTGAAGAACCAGAGGAAAGTTGTATGTTTCATTGGTACTATACTACACCCTGACTGGTTCATCTCCTCCCAGCAACCCTTCTGTAAGGGGATATCCAGTTGCCTGCAGATGGACTTTGGGTTTCCAATCTGCACTCCCCCTCATTCACAATGATTTGATTTTTTGTTCTGGTCTTTGATGTTTGATACCTGATCTATTGACACCTCATGATCACACAGGCTGCTGTGCTTTTTCCATGTGGGCTTTGTTGCTTCTCAGCTAGATGGTCACTTTTTTATCTTCAAGCCTTTAAGACCCCAGACGCTGTATCTTTTGATAGCTGGGCACTGTCAGCTTCCTTCACCACATTTGCTTATGCACACACTTTGTCTTCAGCGATCGTGTCAGGAAGGTGAGCGTTATGGAATGCCAGTTTAATAGAACAAAATATTCTTGTGTTGAGGGTGTACTTGAGTAGAGGCCCAATCTGCTATCTTAATACTAAATCTATAAATATATGTACATAGGTCTATCCCCTCATCATCATATATAAATATATTTACATATGTACATGCCTGTACTTAGACCTCTATAAATGCCCTTTGCCTCCTAGTCTTTCTTCTACTGCCTTTTACTTTCATCTTGACCCACTATCATGTTCAGCTTTCATGTGGGTTTCAGTCATTCCTCTCGGTTACATTGCCATTCATCAAGCCCTACCAGACCTCCTACACCCTCATCACCATTGATTTTAGGTAACTTGTTCCCCTGTCCCTGGGTTTGTTAACACCCACTTCCTTTTCCCCGTCTCCCCTTCTCCCATGTCTGGAACCATTAGTCCCATTGTTTTCTGACTATACCAGAGCATGTCCATGGATACAGATAAGAGCTGGAAATACAGGACAGATAAGCCCTTCAGGACTAATAATGAGAGTAGCCATACCAGGAGGGTAAAAGGAAAGTGCAGGGAGAAAGGGCGTTCTAGTCACAATGATCTACATATAAGCCCCCTCCCAGGAGGATGGACAACAGAGAAACTGTTGACTCAACAAGGACTCAAGTAGTAAGGAAATGTATTGAAAATGATGATGGCAACAAATGTACTTGACACAATGGATGGATGGATGAATTGTGATGAATTATACAAGTCCCCATTAAATGATTTATATACATATATGTACATATATATGAAAAAACACCAGCAGGTAGTTTAAATTTAGGAGACTTTATATATTAGGAAACCCCCAATCACACTGCAAACCCACCAACTGTCCTGTAGGAGAAAAATGTAGCCATTTGCTTCTGTAAGGATTGCAGTTCTTTGACTTTTAGGGTACTAAATCAGAAGAGGCTTGATGGCAGGGAGTAGGTTCATCTATGGAAGGTTTTTAAAAAAAAAAACACTGTCCCTATCTATAACAATAACAGATGTCTAAATGCATTCCCTCTCCCGCAATTCAGTAAATATTCAGGACATGGTTCTAGGTATTGGCAATAGAGCAGGATATGAATCAGATGCCACAACTTCCTTGACAAAACTTCATTGTTTTTGGCATCACTGCCGTGGTGGGAGTAGGAGGTCCAGCCTTGCTCCTGGAGAGCTGCTGCTGGATTTGAACCGTCAACCCTGTGGGCCGCAGTCCTGCACACAACCACTACACCACCAGGGCTCAGTCAAAACTTAATTTTAAATGGGAAGACAGATGTCAGAGAGTGATTTATGAATCTAATCATTTTAGTAGAGTTGTAAGACGTTTTATTCAGGGACAGTGTAGTGTGTTGTTAAAACTAGGATCTGACCCATGGCAGAAAATGATTTCAGGAAAGACTTCCCTCTGGAGAAAATGGATGTTGAAGAGTCTTTCAAGGAAATAGCTGTGCCATGCCCAAGGTGGGAAGGAAGAGGTTGATAGGAAGAACTGAAAGGAGTCATTTTTGACTAGTGGCCCTGGTGGCATCATAGTGGGTTATACATTGGGTTGCTAACCACAAGATCAGCAGTTTGAAACCACCAGCCAGTCCAGGGCAGAAATATAAGATTTTCTACTCCTGTAATGACTTACAGTCTCAGAAACCCACAGGGGTAGATCTACCCTGTCCTATCGGGTCACTACGAGCCAGAATGCAACGTGATGACAGTGAGTTTTGGTTTGGCTTCAAGTTTGAAAAAAATTCAACTTTAAGTGCAGCAGGAAGTCTTTCAAGAAGTTCCTGTAGACTGCAGTAGTACATGTTTTGTATTACATCGTATAGAGAGAGGGCCAAGTGCAAGAAAGGAGATTAATGGTCGTGCTTTTGCAGTAGTTGAGACCAGAGTTGATGGTGTGGTTGACGAGGATAGCATCAGCAGAGAGTGAAAGGCAGATGGCTTTGTGAGGTAGTTCAAAAGTAGGTAAGCATTCAGAACTGGACATTGCTAGTGAGGGAAAGCAGGATGCCAGGGTTGACTCCAGGTCAACTTCACTAACTTGGTAGAAACACTTAAGGAAAGGAAGTTTGGGCCTAGGGAGTTTCACTTTCCACCTGCTGCCTTTGAGTTACTGAGGAACCTTCCAGTAGAGATGAGTTAGCAGAGCAGAGTTCTTCCTGCTGATGAACTTGCATGCGGGAACTATCAAATTAAAAAAGGCAATGAAAGTCCTATAAGCAGATTACATTAAAGAAAGGCAATAACCAACAATGATAGAGCACTTAAAATGCATCAAGTTCTGTTCCAGGAGCTTTAAATTTTTCATTAACTCATTTGATCTTTTAATAAGTCCATGATGTAGGTGCTATTTAAGAGCACACTTGAGAGATAAGAGTATTGGGTAAAAGAACATGAGCTGACCAAAGCATCTGAGAATGTTTAGGCATAGAAGAGAAAAGGGAGGAAGGTGGGTGGGTTTTTGTTTGTTTGACCCAAGATCTGAGGAGAGTAGAGATTTTAACACTGCTATTTTGGGGATTGTGATGTTATAAGGTCATTATTAGTCCAAATCAACTCAGTGGCATGTGTTTGGTTTGGTGGTACCAGAGAAGCCAAGGGAAGTGAGTTTTTTGGGGTTTTTTTTAAAGGCAGGGGAGATAACTGTGCTACTGAGAAACTAAAATAAGGAACAAGAAGTGTCTTTTAAATACATAGTGAACATAGTGAAGCAGCATTTGAAGGTGAAATGTTACCTCCTGGGGGAGTCAGAGGTGAGGGAAAAGAAATAGCTAAAGTCCTTGGTCTATAAACGGAGGAGAAAAAGTGGTTTCTGAAGGGAAAACTAGGGTGAAGGACATATATATTTTTTAGAAATAGATGCTAATAGGGCAAGTTGTGCTGATAGAAAGAATTTTGTCAAAAAGTGAAAGGATAAAGATACAGGCAGGAAAAGGATCGCCTGTGAGATAAGCTTTCTGAGTAGGTGGGGGCATCTGGAGCAGGTGGCTTTGGCTAGGAAGAGGGGCATTCCCTTTTACAACCAGAAGGAGAGACGGGATCTGCAGTTAATTTAGAGTAAACTAGCTGCCCAAGGTCTACTGGTACTGTCAAGTAACTGTTAGACTGCTAACCAGCAAGGTTGGTGGTTCAAACGCTCCAGTTACTCTACTAGAGAAAGATGAGGCTGTCTGCACCTTAAAGATTTCCAATCTCAGAAACCTTGTATAAAGTCACTGTAAGTTAGAATCAACTTGATGGTAGTGGTTATTTATGTATTGGTTTGGCCCTAGGTCAAAGGAAAATGGTGATTTAGCACAGTTGTTTTGGGCAACACCTCTTTTGATCTCTTGATTGCAGTTTTTATGTGCACAGATTGTGGATACAAGCAAGATGAAAGAAGTCCTTGACATCAATCTTTTCTCTTTTTATCATGATGTTACCTATTGTCTATTTGTGAGGGACTTGATTTTTTTAACACTGAGTTGTAATTAATACTGAAGACTGCCACCCTTGATCTTCATCAGCAAGTGTTTCAAGTTTCTTCACTTTCAACAAGTAAGGCTGTGGTAACTACATATCCCAGGTTGTTAATAAGCCTTCTTCCAATCTTGATGCCCCATTCTTCATATAATACAGTTTCTCTAGCCCTATCTTCCACAATGTTCTACTTCCATTCATTAGGCCTTCAGTATCTCACAATGTTTCAAAGCTATGCATAAATTTTTCAGCAGCCACTTTCTTCAAAATGGGCCACCGAGTTCTTCTTCCTTGTCTGTTCTTTGTCTGGAAGCTCCACTGCACCCTGTTCACTTTGGGTGGCTTTGTTATCATTTGAAACACCAGTGACATAGCTTCCAGAATCACAGCTACACACAAGCAGTACAACAAACTGACAGACAAGTTGTGGTTGGTCAGCAGAAATATATCTAGATATAGATCTTTTGAGAGATTTAAATGGGAAAGTTACAATCCAATGCAAAACAAAAGTTAACTAAAATTTGGAAGGCATGCTAGATAAAAAGAAAGATCTTCAGATATAACGCTTAAAAATTTCAGCTGTAACATTGAACTTAAGTTATCAAATTTTCTTTTTTTAAGTTATCGTATTTTCTGTCTTTATTTCTCAGATATACCATTAAGAAATAGTTGGAGTGATCTATTCTCAATCTTAGCTCAACTTTTCTTCTGATCATCTACATTTTCTTGAACTGATCATCATTATAAACTATTCATGACACAGGACTTGAGGGTCACTTGACTCCTGTAAAAGACTATGACACCATTGTGGTGTTTTCCTCTAATAGTTTAGAATGTACCAAAGTTTTTCATATGAATTCACCACACCAAAATGCTATCTTTTACTACTTGAGTATTAATGACATACACATTTTACATCAAAGAGGCATGTGCTAATTTGAAAAAGCATGTAATGAAAAAGGTAAATTTTTATTATTATTAAATTCTTTTATTGGGGGCTCTTGCATCTTCTATCACAATCAATACATTCATCCATGTGTCAAACACATTTGCATGTGTGCTGCTATCATCATTTTCAAAGCATTTTCTTTCTACTTGAGCCCTTGATATTAGCTCCTCATTTTTTTCTTCCCCCCCTCCCCATCCTCCCTCCTCCAGAGCCCTGGATAAGTTATAGTTTATTACTTCCATATCTTATATTATCCCATATCACCCTTCACCCACTTTTCTGTTGTTGTTGATCCCCATGGGAGGAGATTATATGTTGATCCTTGTAATTGATTTCCCCTTTCTCCCCCCATCTTCCCCTAATCCTCCTGGTATCTCTATTCTCATTGTTGGCCCTGAGGAGTTTATCTATCCTGGATTTCCTGTGTTTAGGGCTCTTATCTGTAGCAGGGTGCATGTTCTGGTCTTATTCTGATTTGTAAGGTAGAATTGAGGGCATGATAGTGGGGGAAAGGAAGCATTAAAGAACTAGAGAAAAGTTGTGTGTTTCATGGGTGCTATACCACACCCTGCCTGACTCATCTCCTCCCTGCAACCCTTCAGTAAGGGGATGTCCAACTGTCTACAGATGGGCTTTGCTACTCCACTCTACACCCCCCTCACACACACACCTTTACATTGGGTATGATTTTGTTCTGGGTCTTAGGTACCTAATACCTGGTTCCATTGACACCTCATGATCACACAGGTTAGTGTGCTTCCTCCATGTGGGCTTTGTTGCTTCTCAGCTAGATGGCCACTTGTTTATATTCAAGTCTCTAAGACCCCAGAAGCTGTCTTTTGCTAGCTGGGGACCATGAGGTTCCTTCATCACAATTGCTTATACACCCATTTTGTTTTTAGTGATCATGTTGGGAAGCTGAGAAGACTGCTGGATTGTTAGAACAAACTTTTCTTGTGTTGAGGGAGTACTTGAGTCAAGGCCCAAGGTCCATCTGCAACCTTAATTCTTAACATATAGACATAGCACTTAAATCTATTCCCCTTTCACTATATATAAACATATTTACATATGTACATGTTTGTATGTAGGCCTCTTTAAATGCCCTTTGCCTCCTGGTTCTTTCCTCTATTTCCAAAAAAAGGCAAATCTTAATTAAGCATTTAAATCTTAATTAAGATTTGCCTTTTTTTGGAAATAGAGGAAAGATTCTAGAGCAATGTAAAAAGTCATGGGGGCAGAAATGTTGATTTGAGAGCAATGTAAAAAGTCATGGGGGAAAAAGCATTTCTAGAACTTTTGGCGTCAAGGATAAAACAAGTATAGCGCACAGACTATCTACAAAAGATGAAGTAGGTTTAGGTTACATGACTTCCCATTAAGTTTTGACTTGTCAATAATGAGATGAGGAATGCTGGAGCATCTCCCATTTCCCTTCTTTCTTTCCAATTTTTTTTGAGGTCATGTGGTTTGGATAATCCAACCTACCCTTTACTTGGAAGCAAGACTTTTTAAAGATTGAATTAGATTTTCAAACTAGTTATCAAAAAGAAGTCCACCCCTTCCTCAATGACAAGAAACCCAAGTCCTTGTAAATACTACTTAGTATTAATACTCTTCCCCCAAAACTTAAATTAATTAAACTTTTAGTCAGAAGAATAAAGGTTCAGTTATATCAAATAATTTTTATCATTAATAAACTCTTCAAACTTTGTTCTTATATATCTCTTATAATAACCTTTAAAATCAGGAAAAATGAACAAAATAAAAAATCACATTACTTACTGGACTTGAATGTAGATATAGGTTTTCTTTAAATGTGTGTAACATATAATTACAACAGACATTAGTTAACAAATTTCACTTTAGTAAATAATTTAGGAGATCTTGATCTTAAAGTTATTACATGTATTTAAAACTTCATTTGTTCCTTATTATATTGAAATAGTCTGATTGATAATCACACACATGTTATGAAATCATGTTGAGCTCCTAAGGAAAACATATCTATATATGCTTTGCTTAATTGTAATCCAGAAGAAAAACTTATATTTTCTCAACATTCTGTTCTAGGTTTTGTCATATCAAAAAAAAGTAGTGCACTCTTTAGAAGGACTGCCCTATTAAAAACATATAAAGTCATTTGCTAACAGAGGGCTAAAGAACCCAGAAAATGTTTCTAAAGTCAGAAAAGATTTCCAAATGGGGTCTTATTTAATCTGTGGAGGAGACACATGTGGCATCCTTGTGGTTACCACCTAAGATAAAGGAGCAAGCCCACGTTTTATGAAATTAAACAGACTCTATTCATGGCCAGCTTTTCCCAAACCCAAGGTCAACTGAATCCCTTTTAAAGCACACAGATTCAATGTTCTCTTCAACACTTGAGGCTCACAACTTTCTCAATGTAGGGCAAAAGAATGGAAAGCCTTTTAAACTTCAGTTCAAGGAAAAGCAACTTGATTTGAAGGTCAAGACAGAGAAGAGTTTGAAAATTCCCCTTCCTCAGGGGGTTTGCATGTGGTGGGTCAGTATGTGATGATTGTAATAAAATGACGACTTCTCCACATGTGACTCTTGTCCATCTTTGTGCCTCAGAATCAAGTCTGCCCTCAAGGGTAAGGAGTTTGTCCCCAAACAACAGTGACCAACTGTTTCATGATCCCTGGGTACACCTTTCCTGTCTACTTTTCAGCCTTTGCGTAGGTGGACTCATAAAGAAATCTTTCCAATGAAGGAGTCACCCTGTGCAACCCTTGCCTGGCTAAGTCAGTCATTTAGACATCTCAACAAGGAGGGAGGACATACTCTGGCTTTGGTCTGGAGAGAAGAAAATCTCCTAGACTCATAAAACAGAACTAACCCTAGAAGTCTAAAAGAGGATGAAGAAAGGGGGCACACTCTAAAAAACCAACTCATGGGAATACTATTTAGAGGTTTCTGAGACTAAATCTTTTGGGGAACAGTTATATTCATCTTTTTCCACGAAGTGGTTGGTGGGTTTAATTCTCCATCCTTGCAGTCAGCAGTCTTTTAGCCCACAGCTAAAGACTTGGAATAGATCTTAAAAGCTATAGAAAGGTTTATACCTTGCTTCAGTACATAACCCAATCATGATGATTTATCTAAGAAAAAAATACAAAACATTTCATCACAGTATTCCTTTTAAATGTGAAATCAACCAAAGGGGTGGCCATATTAGAGTATATTACTTCACTTAAAATTGTAATATTAATTATTTTAGGGCTATGATAATTAGAAGGACTATGTAATAGTGTGTTATAATTCTACTAAGTGAACACGCCCACATTGTATCTGTGCCTCAGTCGTAACTATGCACAAAGTAAATAAATACATAGAGTCTCTATGAATTGGAATTGAGTAAATTGAAGGTATGGGGTTTGGATTTATTTATTTATATTTTTGCATAAACAAAAGCCATAGAAATGTGAGCATTTGCGCTCTAGCATTTAGATTTTAAGCGATTGTTCTTTTACTGTCAGATTAACTGTGTGGACAGTGGCCAGCAATGGAAGGCGGGTGATGGTTGGGGCTATAGAACTGGGCAGAGAACCATCTGTCAGAGAAAAGAGTTTGCGTTTTACACCAGAGAACTTGACCTTCATCCAGAAGGCAATGGGGAGCAGAGACTGATAGGGCCAGATTTGTGTTATGTGAAGATAACTGTAGGGAATGGGTTGAGTTGGAGATGAGATGACCTAAGAGTAGATTGGGCTTGGGCAGAGCTGCTGGTCACAAGGAGTGGGAATAGGCCCACAGAGGGGCGCTAGTGGTGCTAGCTTGTGTTTTGAAATATAACCTATATGCTTTTAAGATTTTTGATATATGCTTCAAATGTAAATTTTTCTTCTACATCTATTATCCATCCATATGCACACACTTAAAATGTAGACATAGACATATGTGAATTCCATCTGTTTAAGGAATATTTGGAAATGCCTCACTAAAAATGTTGGCAAGTTTTTCTTAATAAAATAGTCTTATGAGATACTCTTACATATTTCTTTTGAATAGTCATGGAATTTCTTTAAAATCTAGCCATCATAAAGTTATTTTATTATAAAGGAATTAACTTGCCATTGCACCAACATTGGACCTTTGTTGAGCTCACTGCATTTATATAGTTTCTTAGAATTTCCATAAAATGTCCTGGCAGCTTCCCAAAAGAATTTATTTTTTGTTTTGTTTTTGTGTTTTTTGTTTTGTTTTGTTAAAGAATTTAATTCACCAATGCTAGGATTACAAAGTCTGAGTTTCAAAAGTGGCTGATCCTTGACCTTCCTGTGTAACACATCCTGTCCTCTCTCGATTCCATCCACTTGCTAACTACTTTCTTTTTATCCACACTGTACATTGACCTTTCCTCACTCATGGGTTCCTTATAAATCTTATCACATCAGTTTCCTAATTAATAAAATGAAAAATGAGGGAATTAGTTATACATAAATGTATAAAAAGATTTACAATACTAGTTGTTTTTGCATTTTAAAATTCAGTGACTGTAGCAGTATTTCATCTGAAAAGAAGAGCCACATGCCGATTTGCTGCCTTTCTGTTCATCAACAAATCAGCTCATCTCTTTGTGTAAAATATGTAGGTCATTTTAACTAGTTAGAATTTTTATGATTAAAAAGGAGGTTGTATATATTTAATGTGCCAAGAAGCAAAGTGCAGTTCATTAGTTGGATGATTAGAGAAGGGCAACATGGGACCAAGTAAATGAAAGGAGTGCTTAACTCTCTAACTAAACACAATTAGCCTGTTTGTTTGCATTACTATCACCTTGGCAGAATAAATTTCTGTGTACCTAGGAGAGGAATTTCCTACTGAAAATGACCTCCAGACATTGGAGAAAAACAATGGCTTCATTACTGATTGAAATATCAGAAAGGGGATCTAACAGTTTCATAAGTAAGGGAGCAGCCTAGTAAAGTAGCTCCCCTATGGCCCAAGCCTGGTTCTCACCAAGGTGAATCTGGGCTCTTCTCCGGACAGAAATAGAATGATTTATCTCATCCTACCTCTTGGTGGTAGTTCCTGTCAAGTTGTTTCCAACCCACAGAGCCCTCCAGATATCCAGAATAGACCTTGGTGATGCTTTCAAGGCAGACTTCAAGACTTTCTTTCTAAGTCCCTCCAGGTAGGTTTGAACCACAAACTTTGGAGCTAGATTCTAATACATAGCCATCTGCCCCACTCAGGACCTCATTCTTGCCCCTACCCACATCTTTTTGCTTTTCCTTTCACAGTCCACATCTTGTTTTCATAGCATAGAACAGGGTCTTCTGAATGGAACTGAATCAATCATCAAGCCCCTTTGTGTTCCTAGACTGTCTGTTGTTCTTTTCATAGCTCAGGTTCTCTAACTCCCCTCTCTGATTAAATCAGCATGAAATATTTCCTCAGTATATGCTGTTAGCACTTATTGAGGAGTATCCATGTGAAGTACTTAATCCTTTAGAGCAGTGGTTCTCAACCTTCCTAATGCCAAGACCTCATGTTGTGGTGAACTCCCCCCCAAACCATAAAATTATTTTCATGGCTACTTCAAAACTGCAATTTTGCTACTGTTATGAATTGGGAGACCCCTGTGAAAGGGTTGTTAGACACCCGCCCCCATAGGGGTCACGACCCATAGGTTGAGAACCACTGCGTTAGAGGAAGTCCCTGAATAGTTAATATGTTCAACTGCTAACCAAAAGTTTGAAGGTTCATGTCTACTCATAGATGTCTCAGGGAAAAAGCTTGATGATCAACTTTTGAAAAAACAGTCCTCGAGGACCTTACACATAGTTCTAGAATGACACATGTGGAGTCATTATGAGTCTCATTGGACTTGACAGCATCTGGATCATTTTCTGAGGATTTTTTAAAAGCACTGGAGCTTCTCTCCAGAAAAACATCCATTCAAAAATTTGGCCATAATTTTAGATGACTGTGACAGCAGAATCCCATCTTGGGGATTCATAGCGTCCATATTGAAAAAAATCTGTTTAAGCGTTGGACTGCCACCTAATGCCAGCCACTCTGGGAGAAAATGAGGCTGTCTTCTCCCCTCCAGGTTTCCTTTTAGAAACCCTCTGTAGATGTGGTTCTTAACCTTCACAATGCCATGGCCCTTTAATATGATTCTTCGTGTGATGACCCCCAACGGTAAAATTATTTTCGTTGCTACTTCACATCTGTAATTTTGTTACTGTCATGAATCATAATGTAAATAATATGCAGGATGTATTTTCATTGCTATAAATTGAGCATAATTAAAACACAGTGATTAATTACAAAAAATATATCACTATATACTGTGAAATATTTATTTCTAATTGCAAATAAGTGAAATTTTGTCATGGAGCATGGTGTTGCATGGGTAGCGTTCTTCCTGCTGGGTGCTCTTAGGTGGGTGTTTCTGCATGTGGGCGGATCCGCCTGGAGATGGATAGAAGAGCAGTATCTGGGTCCCTAATATCCATGGTTTTAGGTGACCCCTGTGAAAGGGTCGTTCAACCCCTAAGGGGGGTCAAAGCTCACAGGTTGAGAACCACTGCTCTGTACGATCACGTTGAGTCAGAATCAGTGAGATTGCAGTGGGTGTGGCTTTCTAAAACTCATCTTCAAGTTTTGTTTTCCAAAAACATTTTTAAAAATTGAGGTAACAATCACATGACCATTTCGGAAGCATAAGATTCAGTGACATTTAATGTTTTACAATGATGTGCAACTATTACCTTTACCTAGATCAGGTTGGGGAATCTTTTTTCTGCCAAGAGCCATTTAGATATTTATAATGTCATATCATTTTGTAGACCTTATATGGCCTTCAGACTGGACGTGGCTGTGTCAATCCGGGTAGACTAGAGGAACAAATTGATAGACATGCATATGGACATAAGGAAAAGGTTTATATATAAGAGGAATGGGACATAGAGAAAGCATCCCAGCCCAGTCCAGTTCAAAATCATAAGTTCAAAGCCCATATGCCCGATTTCAGTCTATAAAGTCTCCTTCCGACTCATGAAGTCACAGGTCAGTGGGTGCATAATCCTAGCGCTGGCAGGAGTCTCCCCATGGCTCCTCACTTCCAGGGCTCATAGTCCATCAGTAACATCCAGTGTTAGCAGAAGCAACTCATCCCTGGCAGGGGTCTCCACCTGGCCTCTCCAGCTTCAGAGGTCTGACTCCATCAGGGCTCCATCAGTGACTTCTCCTCCGGTTCCTGAGACGCTGCCATCTTGTCCTGTCCGTGATTCATCATCTCTGAGACTAACCCCCAACAACTGGGGAGACAGTTTTTTATCTCCACAAGGGAAATATCTCGAGATTTCCCAGACGTATCAGGAGAAAGCCATGCCCACACAGAGGCCTCTTTGGCTACTCAATGGCTATCTCCAGATTAACAGGGTAGACTCCACCCCTACATCTCAATCATTAAATCAACATAAGCATATGACCGCCACAGTGGCCTACCCTTGTACGAGATCCAAAACATTTTCATCACCCCCAAGGAAGATTTCACTCCGTATCCATTAAGTAATCACTCCCCGTTCGCCCTTCTCCTTCACACCTGGTGATCACTAATCTGCTTTCTATCTGCATTTTTTAATATAAATGAAATCCCATAATATATGACCTTTTGAGTCTGACTTCTCTCACTGAGTCTAATATTGTCAATGCTAATTCACATTTGATCACGCATCATTCCTCTCTATGGCTGAATAGCATTTTACTACATAGATGCATCATATTTTGTTAATCCTTTCATCTGTTGATGGGTATTCAGATCTTTCATACCTTTGGCTCTTAAAGATAGAACTACTATAACATTTGTATACAAGTATCTTTGTAGTACCCACTTTTAATTCTTGGGAACATATACTAAATAATAGAATTTCTGGTTCAAATGTCGCTCTGTGTCTTTTTTTTCTTTATAAGGTTTACTTTTGGGGGGCCATCACTGCCCTCTGGTGGTCGTGGGAGCTACCCATCCTTGCTCCCGGAGAGCTGCTGGTGGATTTGAACCGCCAAGCCAATGGGCCACAGTCCCACCGCACTCAACCACTTCGCCACCAGGGCTCAGCCCATGGTTTACTTTTAAAATTTTTATTGCTGCCAATAAATTTTTGTTTTTGAGTTTGAGCATCACTTCACTTTTCATAAATGAGCCTCAACAGTGGAATAAGTAATTTGTGACTTTTCTTCATCAGTTAAATACTGATTGTTTAGAATTCTAAATGGGATAAATGTTGGATAAAGGAAAGCCATGTGTAACCTCACAAATACATACAGTGCTAACACTGAGGTTTTATGTTTCAGGTCTGACTACAGCCACATGTCCTCTGCCAGCAGTAAGTACCTCTTAAATATCCTTCTTCATTGTCTTAAGATTTCTCTGAGGGATCAGTGCTTTTACTGCCATTCACTTGTCACATGTTTTAAGAGAAAATAAGAAGCACCAAAGGTGTCCTTGTTAAGGAATAGGAGAAAGAAATTCTTAGAGGTTTTTCTTGGAAAATGTGCTTTTTCCTTCATTTTAGTAGTTGATATGGCACAAATTCGCTGTGAACATTAGGGAACTAGACCAGGCTTTGTCAGCTCACATACATCTAGGGATATTTTCATTTAATCTTAAATTATTCCTCCAGTTAACATTTAATAAAACACCTTCTCTTTGCAAGCGTCTTAGATGGCAGTGGTAGTTGAATAGTTGCATTTTCACTTTCTATTAGACAATGTATCTTATCTACAACCACCACACATCTGTTAATTGAGGCTTATTACCGTAGTGTATATGCCAAGTTTTTCAGCACATTTTTAATGCAGTTTTGTTGTAAAATTAGGTGCCTTGGCTGATATTCAGGTCAGCTTATATCTGAGTATATATAGTAATTTCTATGATGCTGAACAGATTTTAACAGAGCTTCCATGCTAAAATAGATGAGGAAGAAAGCATCTATTAGCCTGTGAAAACCCTATATGAATCACCATAATTCGATCCTGTTGAACCTGTGGTCTCCTTGAGTTAGCTACCAATCAGCTTGTCAGCAGCTACCCACAACATCATGGATGCAGTCCCTGGGGAGTGGAATGCAAATAGTTAGTGCCAACTCTCTGCTGACTGACTGCTTGATGTGCCAACTTTTCTACCTGGAAGGATCTGAGAAGAAAGGCCGAGCAATCTAGTTTTGGGTTTGTTTTTTTTTAAATAATTTTATTGGGTGTTCGTTCAACTCTTTTCACAATCTTCATATACATCCATTGTGTCAAACACTTTTGTACATTTGTTTTCCTCGTCGTTCTCAAAACACTTACTTTCTACTTGAGCCCCTGGTATCTGCTCCTCCTTTTCCTCCACCTCCCCACTCCCTGTTCCCCCCAAAACCCCTGATAATTAATAAATTATTATGATTTGTCATATCTTACACCATCCAACATCTCTCTTCACCCACTTCTCTGCTGCTCGTCCCCCAAGGAGGAGGACATTTGTATGTAGATCCTTGCAATCTAATTTTGAACAACCAGCAACTGGAAATTTGGTGGAGCAGAGTTCGACTCTGAAATGCATGGGGTCGCCAAAGTCAAAATTGACTCAACAGCAAATGGCAACAGATTATTTCAGACAGGCACTCTGCTAGCAGCTTGGTCTTAAGACATTTATTGATCTAGGGCATGACCCAACTCATCTGCTGGCAAATGCCCTCCTTTATATTTTTGTACCTGCAGGCAAGTGTTATTCCCATCCTGCTGTGGAAGGAGCTTACATCTATGACAAAATCATACAAAGTATGCAATACCAAAGTAAGTTGTAATTAGGTGATCCAGCTATCATTTCTTTTTAAATGTAGCTAAACAGAATATAGACATTTTTATCAATCCATCTTTATTTATAATTTCCAGTTTATAGGTATTATTCTATAAGGTGAAAATGATAAGAATATATTCACTGACACTGAACAGGAGAGGTAATTATGTCTAATATTAAATTACATTAAATTACATAGATTAAATTAAATCTATGTTCAGGAAATTGTGTCTGGGAGGAATTTACAGTCACTAAGAGGACTGTACAATATGACTAAAACCATTCAGAGTTATTGAACACTGCTTTTTCTTTTTAAAAGTTCTTACAGTAAAAGCCCTAGTGTTTTTAATCAATAAATATGGAATTGTTTTTCCCTCTCTCATATCCTGATAAACTCTCCATTCTAATTAGTTGCCAAATGGAGAGTTGTTTAAATAGATTATTCTCTTTATTGATGTTCAAGATTAGTTTTCTTTTCCAGTAAGATACTGTGAAGAAAGCTGTAGATCTGAATTTGTAATTTAATGTCAAATTAAAGTTAGTTATTAGTTTAACTGCAATGAGAAATTTCTGATAATCTCAGCCAACTGAAGACCAAGTATTGCCTCTTAGTTATTAAGAACCATTAGTAATAACGAGAATCATACTCCAGTGACTTGAACTCATTCCCTGTAGCTTTTGCAATCTTAATAAAGCTTTCTTGAACTCTCTACGCCACCATTCTCATTTCTCTCAGTTTTACCTAGAGGCTACATTTTAAAATAATGATTTTTATGAAATACTTAGCTAAAGGCTTTACTCAATTTTCATTCTCAAATCAGTCTTCTGAGTTACAGCAAAGCACTTCTCTAGTCAGTGAAACTGGTGATTTTGTTTGAAATGTTCTCCTCTCCATATTTAATTGTGGTTTCTGAATTGGAATGTCTCTTTATTTATAATACCTATAGCTCAATTTTGCTCTTACATATTATACAGCTCTCAAGAATTGTCCTAAAAGTAAGTGGTGTGTGTGTGTGTGTGTGTGTGTGTGTGTGTGTGTGAATTAGCAAAACTTTTTGATTGCTTGAACTTGAAGTTGAAGGGAATATTCTTATTCTCTTTCTTTCACTTCAGATAGTGATTCTTGCTTCATACCTTAGTGGTGGGTTTCCTCTTGAAATAGTATGTGTATGTTTTGATTGGAAATGCATTTGACCAGTCATGACTGAAACCGAGTTTGATTTTCTCTAACATTAACAACAACAAAAAACAGAGAAGCTGGTATAGGCCTAGTGGTGTCTCCTTTCATCTTTCTGGTATGCCATTCCCAGTTTTTGTCTTCTACTCTCAGGATTACCTCATGGCTATAATATGATGCCTCCTCTACAGCCACCATATCGTTGTTCCAGACAGGAAGCAAACACGAGGAGGGCAATGATTCCTGCCAGTTATGTCATTCCTCACTTTAAAAAAATCATTTTATTGGTGGCTCATACAACTCCTATCACGATCAATACATACATCAATTGTATGCCAACCACATTTGCACATTTGTTGCCATCATTATTCTCGAAGCATCCTCCTTCTACTTAGGCCCCCAGTACCAGTTCCCCATGTTTCCCCTTCCTCCACACTTGCTCTTCTCCATGAACCCTTAGCAATCTACAAATTGTCATCATTTTGTCATGATGTGTCTGATGTGTCCCTTCATCCACCTCCCTGTCTCTGTCCACACCTCAGAAAGGTCATATGTAGATCCCTACAATAGGTTCCCCCTTTCTACCCCACCTTGCCTCCACCCTCCTAGTATCACCACTCTCAGCCCTGGTCATGAAAGGATCATCTGTACTGAATTACCTCTGTTTCTGGCTCCAGTACACCTCCCTGTTCTAGCTGGATTTGCAAGGCAGAATTTGGATCATGATGATAGATGGAGGAAGCATTTAAGAACTAGAGGAAAGTTGTGTATTTCAT
Organism: Nesogale talazaci; assembly: GCA_004026705.1. Lineage (NCBI taxonomy): Eukaryota > Metazoa > Chordata > Mammalia > Afrosoricida > Tenrecidae > Nesogale > Nesogale talazaci. The sequence continues at coordinate 205,922 of PVJH01000332.1, read as the reverse complement.
TGTTGCTACACTGTACCTTGTCTGCCTCATTTCTCTCTGCATCCTCTCTGTGAGGGGCTGTCACTTTATCTACTGATGGACTTTGGGTCACCAATCAGTGCTCCCCCTCATTTAAAATGATATAATTTTTATATCTTATATAATTTTTGATGCTTGATACCCGATCCCTTCTACACCTCGTTGCACAGGCTGGTGTGCTTCTTTCATGTGGGCTTTGTTGCTTTTGAGCTAGATGGCCACTTGTTTACTTTCAAGCCTTTAAGACCCCAGACACTATATCTTTTGATAGCGAGGAACCATCAGCATTCTTCACCCTTTTTTCTTATGTATACATTTGTCTTCAGTGATGGTGTCAGAAAGGTGAGCATCATGGACTGCCAATTTAATAGAACAAAATGTTCTTACATTGAGAAAGTACCTGAGTGGAGGTCTAATGCCCATCTGCTGTCTTAATACTAACCCTAAAAGTGTATGCAAGTAGATCTACTTCCCCCATCCTCATATATATAAGTATATTCACCTATATACATGCCTGTATTTAGACCTCTCTAATTCCCTTTACTCCCCAGTTCTTTCCTCTATTTCCTTTTACTTTCCTCCTGTCCCACTATCATGCTCAGCCATCATTGAGGTTTCAGTATTTTCTCTCTTATATTACATTACTCATCAGGCCTCTCACACCCACCTTGTCACTGATCTTGAGTCACTCGTTTTCTTATCACTGGGTTAGTCAATACCACCTCCTTTCCCCCTACTCCCCATCTCCCATATTCCCCCCAGAACCATCAGTCGCTTTATTTTCTCCTCCAGACTGTTTATCCAGCCTACCTTATCTACATAGAACAGCAGAGATAACAATATGTACCAGGGGAAAAAAACAGGCAACCCAAGATGAAGCAACCAAGGAAAACAAAAAAAAAAATGATAACAACAACAACCCCCTGGTGACCCCCCCAAATATATATATATATATATATATATATATATGTTAAAAAATAAAAATAATAAAAAATAAAAACCTGTACATAGATCAAGGCCTGCTTGTTGACCTCTAGGAGTGTCCCCTGGTTGAGTCCAGTGGGTGTCACACCCTGGTCCTAAAGCATACCCCTGGCACTCCCTTGGGAAGTCCATGCTCTGTGGCACACCCTTAGTCTTTTGCCATGAGATGGTTGGGTCAAAAAGGATACAATCCCAACCCGGCTTCTCCATTGTTGTCTCTATAGGGCCTCGTGTCAGCGAGGAATGCCTTGATTCATATTGGGGCCAGCCATATGGTCCTCTCTGTGCATTGGCTGTTCTGAGTGGGAATATCATCTTCAAGGCTCAGTGGGCCAGGATGTACTCCATTCTCTCTTCCTCCCTCTTTATTTGTTCTCATGTGCGCTGATCAGGCATGTCTCACTCCCCAAGATGCAGCTTCAGTGCTGACCTCCAAGGCAAACTCCTCTGTGGAGAGTCAGATGCCCATGTAGTTGGGATTGGGGTTGGGTCCTCAGACCCCTCCTCTAGTTCCTGTTCCATGCTGTCACGCTGCATTCAAATCCAAGATAACCAAGTTTAAGTTTAGTCCCTCTTGTGGAGGCATAAACAATATGCTTCCCTTGGGTGGGTTAGTACCCCATTCCCTCTCTACACCTCACCATCTCCCCCTCACTGCCACTGCAGTTAGCTACCATATGTCACCCTGAATTTGGTCTGATCCCTGCCATACCACTTGGGCCTCCTTCCAGAAATTTCTGTATATAGTAGCTATATTCTCTATGCCCCTCTTGCATTTTTTAAGCTTATGTCAGCAGACTCATGTTGTACATGTTCTTTTGCGGTTGGTTTACTTCACTTAGCATAATTTCCTCCAGTTCTTCCCATTGGGTGATGTGCTTCATGCATTATTCACTGCTTTTCAGTGATGTGTAGTACTCCATTTTATGTAGGTACCACAGCTTTTTAATCCATTCGTCAGTTGATGGAAATTTGGGCTCTTTCCAACTCCTTGCAATTGTGAACTGTGCTGCAATGAACATTGGTGTACAAATGTCTGGTTGTGCCTTGTTGCTTGACCCTTCTGGGTATATGCCCAATAGGGGGATTGCTGGATCATATGGTAACTCAATTTTCGTCTGTTTTAGATGTCACAAAATCGATTTCCATAGTGACTGGACATATCTACAGGTCCACCAGCATGGATAAGAGTTCCTGTCTCCCCACAGCCCCTCCAACATGTGTTGCTTTCTGATTTTTTGAATTGGGCTATCCTTGAGAATGTTAGATAGTATCTCATTGTTGTTTTGATTTGCATTTTTCTTATGGCCAATGATTGGGAACATTTTCTCATATGTTTATTGGCCATTCAGATTTCTGTCTCTGTGAAACTTCTGTTCACATACTCTGTCCACCTCCTCAGTAGGCAGTTAGTTAGAAGCTATCAGGGTATTGTAGATTTTAAAAATAAGGCCTTTATCTGATTGGTGTTGCATATTGTCAAATGCTTTTTCCACATCTATTGATATTATCATGTGGTTTTTACAGTTTTTCATGTCAATGTGGTAAATGATACCCAGGATCTTTCATATGTTGAACCACCCCTGCATCCTGGGTATGAACCCCACTTGGTCATGGTGAATTATTTGTTTTATATACTTTTGTATTCTATTGGCCAGTGTTTTATTAAGGATTTTTGCATCATTGTTCATTAGGGATATTATTCTGTGGTTCTCAATTCTTGTGGAATCTTTGCCCCGTTTCAGTATCAGTGTTATACTAGCTTCGTAGAAGGAGTTCAGGAGTTTGCCATCTTTTTCTATATTTTGGAAAAGGTTGTGTAGGATTGGTGTCAGTTCTTCCCTGAATGTTTGGTAGAATTCTCCTGTAAAGCCATCTGGTCCAGATGATTTTTTTAAAGGTAATCTCTTAATAACCTTGTCTATTTCTTTTATTGCTATGTCTGTTAAGATCCTTGACATCCATTGGAGATAATCTATGGAGGGACTGTTTTTCCAAGAATTTGTCCACATCTTCCAAGTTGTTGAATTCATTTGAGAACAATCCTTTGTAGTATTGTGTAATTATACGTATGATTTCATTAGGGTCAAATGTGATGTTCCCTCTTTCACCCCTCATTCTTGCTATTGAAATTTGTCTCTCTCCTTTCTTTGGTTAAGTCTGTCAGTGTTTGTCAATTTTGTTAATCTTTTCAAAGAACCAACTTTTAGCAGCATTAATTTTTTCCATTGTTTTCTTATTTTCCCTCTCCTGAATCTCAGCCCTGATTTTTATTATTTCTTTTCTTTTGCTATAAGTGAGATTGTTCTGCTGACTCTTCTGTAGTCATTGTAAACTCTGTGCCAACATATCAGTTATGAGATGCTCTTCCTTTTTTAGGTGTGCATATATTGCTATGAAACTTCTTCTGATAACTGCCTTTACTATGTCCTATAAGTTTTGGAATGTCATGTTTTCATTCTCATTGGTTTCTAGAAATTTCCTAATTTCACCTATGATCTAGGTCAGTACACAGTCCTTTTGCAAGAGTTATTCATCCTCCAATTATTTGCTCTTGTTTTCTTCATCTTCCTTTTGTTGATTTCCAGCCTTTTGACACAATGGTCTGAGAGAGAGATCTGTATGATATCAACAGGCATAAATTTCTATAGAATTGCCTCATGCCCCGGGATGTGTCTATATTCGGATATGTGCCATGTGGGCTTGAAAGAATGTGATTTTTTTGTATTTGGATGAAAAGCTCTGTAGATATCTATCAAGTCAAATTGTCTGATTTTAGTGTTTATATCTCTAGCCTCCTTGTTGATTTCCTTTCCTTGTGATCTGTCTTTCTCAGAAAGTGGTGTATTGAAGTCACCTACTATAATTGTTGAGGCTGTGATTTCTTTTTTCATCTTTTGGAATGTTTGGTTTATGTATTCAGTGGATGTCTCATTTGGGGAATATATGTTTAAAATGCTTATTGCCTCATTGTCAACCTTTCCTTGAACATTATATAGTGACCCTCCTTATCTCTTTTTGTGGTTTGCACTTTGAGGTCAATTTTATCTGAGATTAGGATTGCTACCCCTGCTTTTTTGAATTGTTGTTTGCTTGGTATGCCTTTCTCCAGACAATTGATATTTAGGCTTATTATCTTCAACTCTGGAATATGTGAAATCATCTTATACCTTTTGTGTTGGGTGTTTCCCTCCCTTTCTTTTCAGTGTGTTATGCATATGTGTGAGGGTTGATCATTCTCGACTTCTTTCCAGCCTCAAGCCATTTCTATTTTCAGGGCTGTTTTCTCTTTGTTGCCCTCTCGGTGAGATTTTTCTATGTGACTTTCTCTTATTTATGCTAGATGAGTGCTGTTCTTCCCATACTGGACCAGCAAGGATCTTTTGTAGGACTGGGTTTCTTCTAATGTATTCTTTGAGTTTTTCCTTGTCTGAGAAAACTCTCACTTCTTCATCTATCTTGATACATAATTTGGCTGGGTAGAATATTCTTGGGTTTGTGTCATTTTCCTTCAATTTTTGGAATATATTACTCTATTCTCTCCTCTTTTTCATAGTGTCCACTGATAAGTCTGAGCATATTATTTGGGAACCTTTATATGTGATTGCTTTTTGCCCCCTAACTGCTCTTACGATTTTCTTTTTCTCCTCAATGTTGGATAGTTTAATTGTTCTTTCAGCCTCCTGAATGGTTGCCTGTTTTTCACTCATTAAGCTTGGGAAGTTTTCCTCTAGGAATTCTCAGAGTATTGTTGCCATTGACTTCTTTGTTCTGTCTTCCTCCGGTAGACCAATAATTCTGTTATTCCTCTTCATAACATCAGACATAGTTCTTACGTTTTCTTCAGTTTCTCTGATTACCTTGTTTCATTTTTGTTCATGTATGTTAATTTATGCTTAGCTATCCTCTAGGTCACTAATGCAGTTTTCAGCTTCTTCCTGTTGATTTGCGAAGTCCATAATTCTGTTTTTTGTTATCTCGTCCTTAAGCTCTTGTATTTCTCTTTAATGTATGGATTTTATCTTATCTATCAATTCATCTTTTTTCTGTATTGTTTCTCTCATATCCTGTATGACTCCAAGCATCATTCTGAAAATTTCTTTCTATGGCATATCAATGTCTTCTTCTTCTATGCATGTTGTTAGGTTCAGGACATCTGCCATTGCCTTTTGTTTATCTTGTTTTTTCACTGAGGTTGTTCAGGCTTATTGCTGTTTACATTGCGTTGTTTTCGAGAAACTAGGTGCCATTTTCCAGGGACTCAAGAGCACTGGCTCTCTCTGGGAGACTTATAAGAATGTGTCTTCGAACTTCCTGTGACTAATTTCACTATGGAATTAACCTAACACTTTATCCCCTTGTAGCTTCACTCTTTCCCTTGTTATCTGGAGGACAAATTGGGTGATCCTCTCAGGGACTACTGATTGGATCATTGTGGACTCACAAGCATGATGCTGCACTGCACAATCTCACCAAGAGTTGGAATGGTGCAACCACGACATCCTGGGGCACTGCAGGGGGTGCGTTGAGGTACCAACTGTAAGGGGAGCACCACAGAAGGCTAGTGGGCTACCCACTCTTGAGTAGAGCACCTTGAATAGTAGGGGGGAAATGGAGGATGGGCAGTGGTTTCTGCAGCAGCTCAGATTTCAGGCCAACGATGTTGGTATGGCCTTGGACTGCAGGAGGCACAAGGCAGGCAGGAGGAAGATTCCTCAGTCATATGGACCCCCAGAGGACATGTAAGAGCTCTCCTAATCACATAGGCTGGAGTTCCCCTGTAAGAAATTGAGTTGAAAAATACCCAGGTTGAAGGTGGGTGAGTTTCTCCAGCCTCCGGCTACACTGCAGAAGGTGGGTCTCTCCCAGCTGGGTGTAGCACTGCCCTAAGCTAAGGGAAGTGGTCTTGCCTACGAGCCAAACTGGAAAAGACCAGAAGTTAACACCCAGAAACTAAGCCCACTAAAACTACTGTTGGTGCAGACAGAAGCTAGGGTACCCAAAGAATCTATACAACCAAACCCCGATCTTTGAGCATGGGGCTACAAGGTTCATTTTCTGCCCTACATGGCAGCAAGCAGTCTCTCTGATGAGACAATGCCCCTGTGCTGACTCCAATTGTCTAAGCAGCAGTTCTGGCAGAGACAGTGGCAGACAGTGACAGCTGGAGTCAAACCCCAGCCGGACTTCACTGTGGTGAGCCAAACGCTCCCAGCCCTTTGAAACCCTGGGAATCTGTGCCTAATTATCTTTATGATGATCCTCCAGCGATCCGACATGTTGAATCTCTCTCTCAGTCACTTTCCCCCGGCCGATCTCCAGCCACGTCCCTCTGATGAGCGTCCCTCAGTGGCCATCTTCCCGGAAGTCCCATTCCTCATTTTTTAAGGATTTTCCCAGAAGCAGGAAATGAAATGCTACCTGTCACTGGGAAGACAGAGCAGGAGGTCAGTCGATTCAATTGCTGTAAAGTGAATTCTAACTGTTGTAAATCTGTACCATAGCCAGCCCCCAGCCTAGTTTTAGGTGCCAATACTGACTTTATCATTTCTTCCTACATTTGATTTCTGTGTATTCTATCTGAGAAATCTGGATAATGTTGAAAGAGGTATTTGTGGTGAAGACCTCAGTAGTCTTGCAAAATTCTGTCTTGCATTCTCCTGCTTTGTTTTAATCACCAAGATGATAGTTTCCAACTACTTTTCCTACCTGCATGCTTCCAACTTTTACATCCTAATCACCCACAATTATCACTGCAATTTGATTACATGTTTGAGTAAGTCAGACTTAAGATGTTAGAATTCTTCAATGTTTGTATCACTAACTTTAGTGGTTGGTGCATAAATTTAAATAATAGTTGCATTAATTGAATTTCCTTGTATGTGGATAGATATTATTCTATCACAGACAGAACTATATTTCAAGATCAATCCTTTTTTAATATGAAGCTAACATTATTTCTTTTGAATTTGTTATTCTAGCATAGCAAACCATATCATTTTCTGATTCAAAATGGCCAAATAACAGTCCATTTTAGCTCACTAAACCTAGGATATCTGTATTTATGTATTCCATTACATTTTTGACAAATTCTAATTTTCCAGATTCATACTTCATGCATTCCAAGTTCAAATTATTAATAAATGTTTGCATCTATTTCTTGGATGACTTTAAAGGACAGAAATATATTGTCTGAGATCTGGACGGGCAGGGCCAGAAGTCAAATCAGGATCTTGACTCTGTCATTTTCTTCCTTGCCCATAGCCTGTGGTCTGTAAATAAACCTTGTGTGTATGTGTGTGTGTGTAGTTGTGTCTAGTCTGATTTCTTAATTTAAATATAGGTGTGATTAGGTTTAGGATACCCCCCTCCCACACACACACACACACCGTATACAGTACTTTGGTGTGATCTATGAACATAAAAGAAAACTTTTATCTACAAATAATCCAAACAAAAATTGGTCTAAGGCATTAATTGACAACTTATTAAAGATTACAGTCAAGCAACCAACAATCAAAAAAGAACTACAAATTAAAGCAACTATGAGATATTACCTCACAGCAACACTCTTAGATGCTTTTTAAAAATACAAAACAAAATAATAAATGCTGGGGAGGGTGTGGAGGGATTTGAACACACATTTTGCTGGTAGGGTTGCAGGATTATACAACCACTATGAAAAACAGTATGGTGCCTGCTTAAAGAAATGTTAATACAGATACCTCCTTATGATTATGCAGTCTTTCTACTTGACATACCCTGAAAAAATAAAGAACAAAAGCACAGGCATGCGTGCTCAAGTTTATCGCAGCAAGTTCTATAAGAGCAAATTGATTGATACAATAGTGATGTTTCCATCTGGAGGAATCGATAAACAAACTGATACATAGTTCAGCCAAACATGTATCTTTAAAAAACAATGACAAATATGTCAAATACTTCAAAAAATGAACAAAATTGAGGGGCATTATGCTCAGCAACCACAACTGGTGTGTTTGTTATACTGTGATAGCTTGTGTATTGCTGTGATACTGGAAACTATGTCACTGGTTAAATATGCTAGGTATTTTAACCTATCCTAGCTACATTTATACCTTTTCAGAATAATAACTTATCAAACTCTTGGTTCCACATTTGAACCCACCCAAAAGCTCCAAAGAAGAAAGGCTGAGGATCTGCTTCCATAAAGACGATCGCCCAGACAGCGCTCGGAGCAGGTCTACTATGTTACACATCGCATGGTCATGATTTGGTTTATGTACTTCCATATACTTCCCCCCAAGTGGAATTTCCCCCAAAAGCTATGCATTTATGGTAATTTTTTTAACAAAACAATCTTGTCACCTTCAAAGTATTCTCCATTACATATAATCCATTTGTCAAATCTGCACTCTCATTCTTGGAAGCATTTTTCAAACTCATCTGTCTGGATGGCTGACTGCACCTCCTCATTTTTTTCTTCACCTCTTTTACATGTCCTTTCATGTCCCTCTCCATTCACAGAAGCAAAAAGAAGTCACATAGAGCAAGGCCAGATGTGTCAGGTACATGGAACAAGACAGAGATGCTGTTTTTTTTTGCCAAAACTGGCACACATAGATGAGCAGGTACATTGTCATGATGCCTAAACCAGTCCCCCTGTCTGCAACAAATCAGGCCTGTTTTGTCGCACACTGTTAAGCAATCTTTTCAGAACCTCTAAATAGAAAGCTTAATTAACAGTCTGACCTGGTGGAATGAACTCGATATGCACTACATTTTCATCTATTCAGGAAGTTAATGGACACCCAGAACTAGGTCTGTCATCAATCAACATTTCACCTTTTTTAAAACAAGAAACCCATTCATACACAAGTTATTCCCATAGCCTTGGACTTGTAAGCTCTGTTCAACCTCACAACCATTTCATTGGCATTTTTTCCAAGCAGGAAACAAAATTTCACAGCTGCATACTGTTCTCTTAAATTGGCCTTCACAAAAAATGAGTTTCAAGTGGAACTGCTTTTATGAAAAAATTCACTGTGGTCAGAGAAACCATCCCAGGTGAAGGTACTGGATATACTAACTCAGCGAATTGCTCAATGCTAGCCTAATGTGAGAAATGCATGCTACAAAAGCGCCATTCGACTCCACCTGCACAATTCTATTTGGGGGGGCACCATCTCACATATCTTTGTCTACTGTTTGGGTAGTTCCTGTGTTAGACAGGGTTCTCTAGAGAAACAAAGCCAGGACACTAGTAATTCTCTTTATATATTTATATAGATAGGAGAATATATAAGATAAGAAACAAACAATGAACTAACTGATAAAGGAATACAAATGGCTCAGTGCAACTCACTTGCGTGAGACAGCTAGCAGACTGGCAGTCCTGAGTCCTGAGGGCTGCCGAGTAATCCTCTGTAGAGCAATTCAGGCTATCCGGCTCCAAGCAGCAAACAGCAAAGCAGGTCACCGACAGTCAGCCAGATGACAGAGTCCAACAGTATACTCTAGGAGTGTGACGAACCAGGGCTTGAAGGAACCTCAACTCACAGCAACACAGTTCACCGATTAGGTGTCCCACGTGTAGTGTCGCTTGGAGATCGAGGCACAGAACAAACAAGGCAGCCGGCTGGTCCGAAGATCCAAGAGCAAGGGAGCCACGGTGGGGATCACCAAGCCATTTCTATCTCCGCCCTTCAATTGGTCTTGTGTGTTCCTTGGCCATGTTGGCACAACAGACCTACCTATCATTTTTGGCCGTATTGGCACACCAAGCTAACCTATCACAGTTCCTAATTCTTACTTTCCTCACCTCTTTTTATCAGGAAGGAAGGCCATCAGAACAATGGACTTGAATGAAGCCCAGAACTAAATTTAAAATAAAATGCAGGGCTTTGGAGCTGAGCAGTATGCAGTATGAATGGAAGATCCTCTTTCTGGTTTAGCCACTGACTAACCAGTCGATTCACCCCATTTCCTATCTGTAAAACAAGGAGGCTGTCTACATCTCCCCCGGACTAAGATGTCATGAGTGGTAAAAACTGCAGAATGTTGAAGTGTCTGGCTCACTTTCTGTATTCTTTCTTTCTTAGCACTGCCCCAGTTTCAGAATGAGCTCCAGAATGCATCTCAGTCAGACAGATTCCAGACAGTGCTTCTGAAAAATCTGAGATAATAATAAAATAACTACAATGATAATAAAATTGTGCTTCTTTGAAAGGCTGGGAGGCCCACAGCACCAAAATGATTTCTTACTGTTTTCTTTACACAAAATGAAAGTGCAGGTTTCTGACATCATTAGAAATGGCAGGAAAGTTCTGTGAATTCAGGTAGCAGGAGGAGAACTGTTGTACACTGTAATGAGCAGAGTGTGTGTCCGTACATATTTGGAATCCTATATGTCATCTCCCTGTCACCAGAGTGCCACTATTTCCAACCCCACTCCTGATGTCTGCTTTAGTTGGAGCTGGCACTGGGACTAAGCCGGTCATTTTACAGCCTAAACTTACAGACCAACCAAAGACATTGTCAAAATTATAAAATTACTACTAATTAAGAAAGTTTGAGATTGCTGTCTCTTAAGTTTTGGTGGGGATGTGGGAACTGATTACAGATTTTTCTTTAATTCAGAGGTTTCAGAAGTGGTCTTTGAAAACTGGAAAGGAGATTAAGGCAGGTTATTCATTTCATTCCAGATGAATAGTCACTCCCAGGAAGGAATTTGGAAGCTCTTTTGAAAGCAGTTACTTCAGGCATTCTGGGAGCCATCTTGAGGGGTGGGGGAGGAGGAGTGGGGGAGCAGGCTCTCTGTATCTCTCCACAGCATCCTGCACTAGCGGCTAAGAGCCTCTCTGCCCCTGCTTTCTGCCCTGATCTATTTTCACCATGTCAAAACCAGGAAGTAAGTTGAGGGGATTTCGAATATGTAACATATTTCAAAGAATGTTCATAAATATGCATTAGGGGAGGAGTATGATTCGTGACCAGAAAATAGCTTGTCAGACCTCTAGATTTTAAATGTTGTCTGAGTTGATCTGATGATGTCTTTGTGACAACTATTTGTTCCTCTGACCAAAGCTCTTTGGTTTTGGAGTCACCTGTAGGTTGTGATTGCCCTGTCTGCGCATGTTCATGGGCACAGATCTAGTTATAACTGAAAACTGCTTGCTTTGGTTGGATACTTTCCCAATAGGAAAAAGTGCAAGAGATTGGCTATCAGGAAGGAAAGCATAGGTTAATTATGGGCAATATGTAGATATGTTTAACATCCTATGACAACATAAATTATATTCTAAGGTTAGGTTTATTGGGCAAACTGTGGAATGTAGTGTTACACGGGGTTAAGGCTAGGGGCCAAACATGATTCCCATTGTAATGAGGGTCGTCTGATCCTTTCATTGGATTTGAGTGGTTTGTGAAGTATGTTCCCGGGGAGTAGCCATTCTGCCCATTCCAGCAGGCACAATGATAATGATAAGGCAGGCAATGCAGAGCGAAACCCAGATCACAGAACGGCCACGCACAATCCTGGTGCAGGCAGCATTGAGATAGCCAACCCAGAACTCAGTCTTGGGCCTCTGCAGGGAGAAGGAGCTCCAGCCCTTTCCTTTGCCACCATTCTCAGGCTTAGCTGCACCCCCCAGGCCAGGGGGCGTCCATTCCTGGGAAATCTCCTGCCAGGAAACAGCTGAGTCACAGGCTCGGTGCTCCAGCTCAGCAGGATGAGGCTGAGAACGAAAACCAGGTGGTGGGCTTTGAAGGTGGTGGGACAGATTTGAGGGTTCAGACTCAGACTCTGTTCTCCACCTTTGATAAAGTGGTCAACATTTCATCTGCAAGATGGAGATGATGTATCTGTATAATCCTGTCGATGTCCTTGTTGTTCTTAGCTGCCATCAAGTTCAGTTCCGAAACTTCGCAGCCCTGTGCACAACAGAAGGAAGCACTGACTCAGCCTTCCCCACCACTCTCAAGCTTGTTCTTCTTAAGCCCATCATTGCAACCACTGCCAATCTACCTCCTTGACAGTCCTCCTATTTTCCTCTTGTTCTCTATGTTAGACAATCATGATGCCCTTTTCCAGGCACTGGTTTCTCCTGATAGCATGTCACAGTATGTGAGGTGAAGTCTTGCCTTCCTTGCCTTCCTTGATTCTAAGGAGTACTCGGTCTTTACTAATTCCAAGACAGACTTGTTTGTTCTTCTGGAACTGTTTCGTACTTTCAAAATTCTTCAACAAATGTCTCAATTCCTCTTTGGTCTTTCTTACTAGTTGTTGAGTTTTCACATACATGTGAAATGATTAAAAATATAGGTTGAGTCAGATACATTTTCTTCCTCTAAGTGGCACCTTTGCTCTCTAAAACTTTAAAGAGGTCTTTAAGGTGCAGCAGATTTGCACAATGCAATTGACTGGTTCGATTTCTTGACTGCTGCTTCTGTGACGTTGATTGTAGGTGCTTCAAATGCTTTGTGCTCAGCTACTATCTGAAAGGTTGGAGGTTTGAATTCACCTGATGGTATAGTGATTACCATCTGTTGTTCGAAACCAGGCACTCTGTGGGAGGAAAGCAAGACTTTCAACTCCTGTAAAGAGCTGCAGTCTGGGAAACCCACAAGTGGGTCCCTATGAGTTAGCGTCCACCCAATGACAGTGAGTTTGGTTTGGATTTAATGACACAATAGATGAAAGGCCTTTTGATCTGCTACTATAAGATGCCAGCTAAGAAAACTCTATGGAGCAATGCTCCTTTGACACACATGTGCCTGCGGTCAGAGTTGACTTCACACCAACAGGTTTGGTTTGGGGCTTTAAAATGTGGTCCTGAAGATTAAGTGATTATATATATATATATATATATATATATATATATATATGACTGGCAAATCATAAGAGCTTCAAAATGTTGCCATTATCAAAATTTGTTTCTGAAAAATTTGAAAAAGATATGGAGGAAAATGAGGTATTGTATTGGGAAAATGTTGTAAATAATCACGTACACTCTCTATCTCACAGAAAGCCTGAACAAATATCATGCTTTATTTAAAGTTGTTTATTTTTTCACTTTACTAAAGGAGAGGGGGATTAACCATCACTCAAAAAGATGATTTCTTCTCCTTTAGGAAGCACAAATTAACTCAAAAGCCTCATGACTACAGTGAACAACTTGTGTGAACAGTTCATATCATCTAACCAGCCCTGAGGAAATGAGTCTGGCAGCTGGGCTGTTTGGGTCTGAGCTTTGCACTAAGGACAGGTGGTCTGTGAGGCCCTGGAGATGATGGGTAATGGATATGATAAAGACATGCTTGGCTCTTCTTCTCCAGGGAGGTGCACAGGCTTTTCTTGGCAATTAATTATTCACATTTCTCTCCTTCCCCTCAAATGGTTGGTTTTCTGTGGCTCCACAGAAAACAGACTTCCTCTGGTGTGTGTAACCCTAGTCCCTGATCATAGCTGGGAGCTGCATTCTATAGTTCTGTGATATGGTCTGAAATATGTGGAGCCGGCATGTGTTCGCAATAGCCTGAGCACATTAGTGGCTCTGAGTTCTTCTTACTTTACTGGGGCAGCCTTTGAACCATCCCACCCTAAGTTCCTCACTCACTCAGCTTCAGCTGCCTCCCACGCTGCCAGACTTAAATGCTGCTGTTTGGTTAAGTGTCTCCTGACCCCTCTCCTCTACTCCCAAGCTGAGCAGTTTGCCTTTTGCAGAGCTGTAAGCAGTCACTCATCGACCAAAACTGCAGCGTCTTTTGTTCCCACTCACTGGAAACTTTTGTGCAGTTCACGGAGGGGACAAGGCTGTGCGCCCAGACAGATCTGTTGTAATTCAGGAGTGCCTTGCTCAGGCCCTATCACCTCAACCTCTCTGTCTGTCTGCAGGCTTTCTCAGTGGCCCTGTGCTGCTTTCCTCTCCTGCTTGCCAAGCTGACCCAGCTGACGTGTCCTGTGCATGTGTCAGCAGGAGGCAGTTTCTAGTTTGTTCTTCAGAAGCCTGGGTGTGAAGACAGTTTGTTGCTTAGTAGCTAGGAAGACAGCCAGGGCTAGGGTGGGGGATCCTGAAAGACTGGTGAGATGGAGGCAGTGTGACCATGAACGAGAACAGCTGGGAAGGTGAAAGCACCGAGACCATGGACACGTTGTCTACAGAAAGTGGTGGCACTGTGTGCACATACCACAGATGTTGGAGCCACACTACCTGCTAAGTCAGTGGTTCTCAACCTTCCTAATGCTGCAACCCTTGAATTCAGTTACTCATGTTGTGGTGACCCCCAATCATAAAATTATTTTTGTTGCTACTTGAAAGCTATAATCTTGCTGTTATGAATCAGGTGACCCTTGTGAAAGAGTCATTCAACTCCCAAAGAGGTTGCGACCCACAGGTTGAGAACCACTGTGCTAAGTCCTCAACCATGAACTCTGGGCCCTCATAGCAAGTCACTTCACTTCTCTGAGTAATGGGGATAAAGTTCCCTGGTCATACAAATATCATGTGCTTAATTGCTAATCAAAAGACTGGAGATTTGAGTCAACCCAGATGCATCTTAGAAGAAAGGTTTGGTATATTTGTTTGAAGAATCACAGCCACTGAAAGCCCCCTGGAATACCACTCAACAATAAAGAAAATGAGTTCTAGAAACACCTAGGACCATATACAAACATGGAGGGCATCGAGTAGAAAGAAATGGTCAGTAAGAAACAACTATGACATGAATTACATGCCAGTAAAACTGTTCAATAAATAAATAAATATGAGAATGCTTTAAAAAGCTCATCGAAGTCCCCAATAAAAATCATTAAATAAAATAAATTATGCTTGTCCAAAAAAAAAAGCTGATAGGAAAAAAGATTTAAAGAACAATTGATTTTTTTTCCTCAAACTTTTTGAAGCCCCCTCATATATTTTCACTATTGGGAAATAAGATGAACAGCTAAGTATATAGAAATTAATGTTCATTAATGGTTACCTGGGATTGTGTTAGAGGAGAAATCACATCTAGAGTGTAGGTGGGAAAGGTAATATCAAAACATAGTGCTTGGCAAGGCCCTAACTTGCCCGCCACCTGGCCCCCATTTCCTCCCATGCTGTCTTTGCCGTAGATGATGATGGGCCCAGTGCCCTGAAGGAAGTGGTGGCAGCAAGTAATGTGTAGGAAATTCCTCTGGAGGGTACATTATGAAGCTGGAGGCATCCATGGATGAGCCAGCCAGGGGAAGGAGAGGCAAAAGAATAATGGAAGGAAGTGAAGGTATCATTAGTACTCAGATGGGAAATCAGAAAGATGAGAAAATGGTGTTACAGGAGATGTAGATGCTCTAAGGGCCAAAAAAAAATGAAAATGAAAGGGAAGCTAAATGGAGACAAAGAAGACTGTTTTAATAAGCTTTCAGATGGATTCTTTAAATCTCATAGATCAAGAAGAAAAGATCTGCCTAATGACAATATATTTTTTAAATTGCTTTATTGGGAGCTCTTACAAATACAATATTCCATAGTTTAATTACATCAAACAGTGTTGTACAATTGCTACCACATTCGGTTTCAAAACATTTTCTTCTTCTTAAACCCCTTGATATCTGTTTCCCTTTATCCGTTTCCTCCCCCACAATACCCCCAGTTTTATATATGTATATATCTTATATATGTGTATATCTTTCATATCCATTATATCCATTCACATGCAATTCTGTTGTTCCATCCCATTGACTGGTGTAGACAGTCATCAATGCTATCAGCTGCCTATTCCCCCTTTCTCCCCCCTCTCTTCCTGTACTTCCAAGGAAACATTACTCCTGTTATTCTTTCTGAAGGATTATCTATCTTGTATCAAATGATCTTTAATATACAAATGAACATATGCAAATCTCACATGATTTTTGAGGTAAAACAAAAATTATAATAGTAAGGGAGGGCAATATTAAAGAACTAGAGGATAGTTATGTGGTTCATTAGTGCTATATCACACCCTGGATTTATTATCTCTTCCATGTGGCCCTTCTGAGAGGAACTGTCCAATTATCTTACAGATAGATTTGGGGTCTTCACTACATCCACGCCCTTTCACACTGATTTGGTTGCTTGTTTTTGAACTTCTGATATCTCTTCCTGTTAACACCTCATTATCACAAAGGCTGGTGTGCTGCTTCCAGGTGGACTTTCTTGCTTCCCTGCTAGATAGCCTCTTGTTTAACTACAAGCTTTGAAGACCCCAGATGCCAAATCTTTTAATAGCCTGGCACCATCAGCTTTCTTCACCACATTTGTGTATGCATCCATTTTGCCTTCAGTGATCATGTCAGGAAGGTGAATATCATACAATGCCACATTATTAGAACAACCCATTCTTGTACTGAGGTAAGATTTAAGTAGAGGCCCAAAGTTCATCTGCTTTCTTGTTGCATTTGGGTGTGTGTGTGTATATATATATATATACACACATATATTAAAATACACATATTTATATATTGACATACATGTATATATACTTTTTTCTTTCTTTCCTTATTTTCTTTTTTTCCCTCCTACCCCACAATCTTGCTTATACATCGTTCACCTCTCAGTAATTCCTCTCCGATACAAGCATTACCAAAAGAGCTACACCCTCCTTGCCATCAATTTTAGAATCCTTACTGTTCTCCTGTACCCATCATTATTATTTTTCCACTCACTTCTTCCTGCCTTCTCCCTTCCCTTGCCCAGCAGGAACTGTAAGTCTGTTCACTGTCTCCATAAGATTACCTATCCTGCTTATCTTGTATAGATAAGCAAAAAGCATAAGCAACCAGATAGTCACAAGTCTAACAGGGATCCTGACAAGTCTAACAGGGATCTGTTAAGTATAGAGCAGGCGTGTTATAAACCATCAGTCAGTCCCCATTATTTTCAGGGTTATATATTCTGAGTCTTGCTTACTTAACTATACATGCCCCTTTCAGTCTTAACTATTCGTGTCTGAAAGACTCGCATCCCAAAAGTCCCTATTCCTGCTGTCAGAGATGGAGTGGCCTAGTGCCCCCTCCCCTGACTGTTGCACCTTTTGACTTTCATTGTAGCCCCCTTGTGAATAACCCCCAATCAGTTCAGATGGGGTACCAAGTGCTGCCCCCCTGAATCAGAAGTCTATGATCGTGATTTCTTGAGGACTTAGTCGCTTCGCTCCCATCACAGTTCTGTTGCACTCCGCTCTTGGTTTTCCACCATGTGAACAGGTCAGACCAGATATTCTCCCCTAACTGTGTCTTCAGGACTATCTTTTGAAGCATTGCCATCTGGGGGGATATATCAATCCAGATAGACTAGAAAAACAAATCCATGGAGACTGATATGTGGTTAAGAAAGAGGTTTATATACAAGAGCAGTTGAACATTGAGAAAATGTCACAGCTGAGTCCAGTCTAAGCCCATAAGTTCAATATTAGCCCATATGTCCAATATCAATATATAAAGTCCTCTTCAGACTCAGAAACATATACAATGATGCCAAATGCAGGATGATTAGAGGCGAGTGGGTAGAAAGTCTTTGGATTCAGTGGAATTGTAAGCATTTTAGCGCTAGCAGGTGTCTCTACATGGCTTCCCTAGTACTCAGGGCTGCATCAGGGTAGGTCCATGTGACTTCTCAGGGATGTCTCACAGGAAGTGAGCAGAGAGAAGTTTGTCTCCCACCACAAGGAGGAGTTCTCAGAATTCTCAGGAGAAGGCCATGCCCACACAGAGGTCTCGTTGATTATATCTTGATTGATAGGCCAGACTCCACCCCTTCATTTGTAATCCTCTCAAATTGACACCAGATTATATAACTACCACACAGGAGGTGGACAACATGTCTGGAGCTGAGTCTGGCCCTGCATTCATCTCAGGACAAGCTGCTCCAAACAGAAATATCACCCTTAAGGATTAGCACATTAGAATGAAGGGCTACTCTCGCTCTCCCTTTCCTCTGAAAATATGAAAAGTACCCTGCGCATGGGTTGGTTAGTACCCTGACCATCCATTGCTGTAATTTTTCTTCCCCCACCCCTCTGTGAGCCATAAAGGCATATTGGGAGGATGGGGGCATGAGATGCCTTTCATCACCGGTGCTATCTGCATCTGTTGTTGATGTATGGATTATTGGGTTTAGTCTAGTTCATGCCAGAATGTCTGGTCTTCAGCCCAGGAATTATGTGTTGTGTGCATTTTCCCTTATGTCTGTTCTGCTGTGTGAACTTACCTCAGTGGACTCCTGTTGTACTTGACATTTTGTGCTTAGGTAACTTCACTTGGCATAAAATACTGCAACTCTTCACACAAGATAAGATCTTTCATAGTTTCATCATTATTTTCAGGGTTATATATTGTGAGTCTTGCTTACTTAACAATACATGCCCCTTTCAGTCTTAACTATTCGTGTCTGAATGACTCGCATCCCAAAAGTCCCTATTCCTGCTGTCAGAGATGGAGTGGCCTAGTGCCCCCCTCCCCCTGACTGTTGCACCTTTTGACTTTCATTGTAGGGGCTGTGTAGTATTCCATTATGTGTATATATCAAAGTTTTCAATTGATCCATCTGTTGATGGAAATTTAGGCTGTTTCCAATTCTTAGTCATTGTGAACTGTGCAGTGATGAACTTTGGAGAGCAGACGTCAGGTCTTGGTCTGTTTCTTATTTCTTCTGGGTATATTTCCTGTAGTGGAATTGCTGGATCATATGGCAGTTCAATTTCCATCTGTTTTGAGTACTACAAAATTGTTTTCCACAGTGTCTGTATGTAACTACAAGACCACCAGCAGAGCAGTGAATGAGCATCCCTATCAAACCACACCTCCTCCTACTTTTGTTTCTTTCTGTTTTCTTGAATTGGGATATCTTTGTGTGTACAAAAGTGGCATCTCATAAATGCTTTGATTTACCTTTCCTGGCTAATGATCGAGAGCATTTTCAAATTGTTTATTGACCATTCGGAGTTCCTCCTTTGTGAATCTTCTGTTCAAGTCTTTTGCCCAGCTCCCTCAGTGAGCCATTCATCTTTTTTGTGTAAGCTTGTGGGATTCTGTAGATTTTAGTAATAAGCCCTTTGTTTGTTATGTAATTACTAAATATCTTTTCCCAGCCTGTGGGTTCTCTTATTATTCTCTTTATGAAATCTTTTGTTGTACACAACTTTAGTAGGTCCCACTTATCTATTTTATCTTCCTCTGGATATATATACTTCCTGATTTCTGATAGCCTGTGTATTCCCAGTGCTAAGGTCCTTCACTTTGTCCCAATTTTCTCATTGATGATCATGGTAGTTTGGAGTTTTACTCTGGGGTCTGTGTTCCAACTTGAGTTTGTTCTTGTATATGGAGTGAGGTAAGGATTCTATCATTGTATCATTCTTTTAAAGGCGGATATCCAGTTTTTCCAGCACCATTTGTTGAACAGGGCATCTGTTCCCATTTAATAATTTTGGGTCCTTTGTCAAAGATCAGTTGTCTGTAAGCTGTTGTTTTAATTTCTCGATTTTCTGTTCTTATCCATTGGCCCAAGTATCTATCATTATATCAATACCATGCTGTTTTGACAACTGTGGCTGTACAATAAGTTTAAAGTTAGCTAGTGCAAGCCTGCCTACTTAGTTCTTTCTCTTGTGGAGTTCCTTGCCAATTCTGGCATCTTTCCTTTCCATATGAATTCAGTAGTCAGTTTTACCATTTGTTTGAAAAACAATGCTGGAATTTGTATTGGTATTGCATTGAGTTTATATTGTGCTGTAGACAGGATTAACATCTAAACAATATTGATTCTTCCAATCCATGAACAAGGGATATTCTTACATTTGTGAAAATTCCTTTTGGTTTCTTGTAATAATGTTCTGTAGATTTCCTCATACAAATCTTTTGCTTTTTGGTTAGGTATATTCCTAAATATTTCTGTTTATTCTTGGCTATTATAAAGGACACTGCCTTCTTGATCTCTTTGTTATTCCCTCAGTGGTGTCTATCAATACAGTTGAGTTCTATTTGTTCATCTCATATCCTATCACTCTACCTCTAAAGGTAATAATGATGAATTGAAAAGATAAAACATGATTGCGGTGATGATTGTACAACTCTTCTTCATATGATTGCACTATTGGATTGCGTAATATATGAATGGAGTGCCAATAAAACTTTTTAAAAATCAAAATGAATGTCAATCTTGGACAGTTCCACCCATAGGTCAAGTGATAATAAACTATAGGAGGCCCTAACACATGAACAAGGAGGGAGGGGAAAGGATGAAAAATTGATATCAAGGGCTCAAGTGGAAAAACAGACATTTGGAGAATGATGATAACAGCAGGCAAGTGAAGGCACAGTATATGTATGTATGGATTGTGATAAGTGATGTACAAGCCCCCAATAAAATGATTTTTAAAAGAAAGAAAGAAACTTCTCTATTTTCCTATTTCTGAAGAGATTACTAAATTTCTGAAAGATCACAGGGTAGCATATATCTTTCTCATTCAAGTTAAAATCTTTGATCCTGTATATGAAGGAAAAGGTTTAATTGCTCAGGCATGGACAGGAAAGGAAAGACATTATTTTTCTTTCCCCTTGGCTGCAAGACTTCAGAGAAATAAAGAGACAATTTTTAAATGCTGCTCACCAAAGTTACTTGTTTTAGTCCAGCAAGAAGACTGGCAAACCAAGTAGTCAAAGACTTCAAAGATAAAGCTAGGACACTCGATATGGCATGTTTTTATGGTGGAATATCATATCAAAACTAAATTAATCATATTCAAACTGAGATTGGCATCTTGGTTGGGACTGCAGGTCATAGCAAAGACCATTTACAGAGTAGCTAATGGGATCTTTCAAAATTGTGTCATGTGTTCTTGATTAAGTAGATCCAATTTTAGAATTTATTTTTGCTGAAGAAGTTGAAGAGATTATCATGAATCCTGATTTTGAAGGCTATCCTCAGACTTTTTTCTGCAACTTACCCACAATGGTTATGCAAAATTGCAACAACAAGAAGAAAGAGGAGGAGGAAAAAAGAAAGAAAGAAATGCACAAATTGGTCTTGGAAAAATAACTCAGAATGCTGCAACTACTGTGGACCACTTGGCCATCTGATGCCATTGGTCTCAGAGACCCGCAGTTATTGGAGATGACCTTCAAGTCTATAGTGGGTCTGAAGGGAGGGCTGTTATTGTCTGTGAAACCAACAAGAATATAACAGAAATTGCTATGTATCTGCACATAAAACAGTGCATTGCCCAGTGTTAATGTGGAGATATTGCGCAATCATAAAGAGAAATTATACTGAAAGCTTTAAGAGAAGGTAGTTTTAAAATGTTGGTGGCTACGAATGTGGCTGCCCATGGTTTGGACATTGCTAAGGTTGCCTTAGTCATTCAAAGGAGGCCTACTTCCATTGTACAGACACATGGATAGAACTAGCTGGATAGGAATTCGCATATGTTTTTATTAACCAAGAGAAAGAAGACACTAAGGTATGTGGAAGAAAGAGCAGGTATTTCTTTTCAATGTGTAGGCTTTAGTTAAATCTAGAAACATGGATGCCACCAGGTCTCTCGGGTCTGTTTCTTATGCTGATGTCGATTTTTTTCAACCATTAGCTCAGAGACTGGTAGAAAAAAAAGGGGGAGGTAGTGGATATGTTAGCTGCAGCATTAGCCACATCTTGAGCACATCGAATTTTGAAGTATAAGCCTTAATCACCTCTGTTTAGGAGTGTGTGACCATGAGATTGGAAATCACAGAAGAAATATAGGATGTCAATTGTGCTATTTTTCAGATTACCAGAATGTGCCTCCTAACAGAAACATGGGTACTTGCTTTGATGTTCTGAGTCTTATTTCAGGTATAATGTCATGATTCAGACTGGATATGCTCAGTGTAAGCCAAATTACCTGAAATTGAAGAATACTATGAGGAATGGCCGGTCAGATGGTCAACCTGGTGGCCGATCAGGTAGACAAAGTTGACAGGGAAGTCAGTCAGTGGAAACAAAGTGGAAATAGAAAATTGATCTGTTGAAGACATAAATGGAGTTGTTTTGTTCTGTTTCATATTTTCAGACATTTTATTTTACAGCTTTGGTAACTATATATTAATTGTATCAAACACATTTGTATATATGTTGCCATTATTATTTTCTACACATTTATTTTCTATTGAGCCCTTGATAGCAGCTCCTCTTTTTTCACACCACTCCCCCTCTTTTTCAACACCCTCATAGCCCCTTGATAAATTATAAATCATTACTTTTATATCATACACTGACTTCTGTCTCCCTTCCCTCATGATCTCTGTTGTTTTTCCTTCTGCAGAGGGGGAGGGGTATAGTTATGTTTCTATTATCAGGATCAGTTCCCCCTTCTTCCTCTCTTGTCCCCACATTTCCCCTACCCGTCTGATATTGCTGCTCCCATTTCTGTACCTTGATTCCATGTGTCATGAGCTCTTATGTATTATCTGTACCTGTGCACATGTTCTGGGCTAGCCCGCAGTGAAAGGCAGTAGTAGGGCTATGACAGTGTGTGTGTGTGTGTGTGTGTGTGTGTGTGTGTGTGTGTGTAAGCCTCAAGGAACCAGAGAGTACTGTGTGTTTCATCAGAGTTTTACTGTACCCTGATTGACTCATCCCTTCCCTGTGACCCTTCTGTGGGGGGATGTCCCATTGCCTACAGATGGGCTTTGGATCTAGCTGTGACCCCTTTTGTTCTCAACAATATGATTGGTTTGTGGTCTTTTGATGCCTGTTACCCAGTCCCAGCATCACCTCATGATCTCACAGTCTGGGTTGTTTCTTCCATGTGAGCTTGTTGCTTCTCTGCTAGATGGCAACTTGTTTAACTTCAAGCCTTTAAGACCTGAGACATTATATCTTTTTATAGCTGGATACCATCAGCTTTCTTTACTACATTTACTTATACAACCATTCTATCTTCAGTGATTATGCTGGGAGAGTGAGCATCATAGAATTCCAGGGTGTTAGAACAAAGTGTTTTTGCATTGAGGAAGGGAATGAGCAGAGGCCCAAAGTCCATCCACAATTTCAGTGTATTGCCATATAAATATATGTATATGGGCCAGAACATCTATTGTTATGAATTAATATACTAACATATGTACAAAACTATGCTTATACCTCTATCCATATCTTTGTTTTCTATATTGTTCCTCTGTTTCATTTCACTTTCCTGCCCCACCATCATGCTTATCCTACTGCTGCCACAAATGGAGTTTTTACTGAGCATTTGACGGTTAATCTACCAGTGTGAGATTGCCTATTTCTGCCTAATCATGTATGTTACCTACCAAAAGTTAGGTCATCTTTTTTTTTCTTTTTTTTTAATCATTTTATTGGGGGCTCATACATCATTTTTCACAATATATAAATAAGCATACTCGTCAATCACCCTCACATGTCCACTTCTATTATTGTTCTCCAATCGTTCACCTTTTCCCTTAAGCCCCTAGTATCGGCTTTTCCATTCCTTCCCCTCTTCCCCTGGTCTCTCCTCCCCACCAACCCTCAATACTTTATACATTGCTATTGTTCTGTCATATCTCACACTGCCCGACCTCTCCCCCAACCCACTCCTTTGATGCCCGTCCTTCAAATAGGAGCTTGTGTATATATCCTTCCTGTTGGTTCCGTCTCTCTCTCCCCCCCCCCCTTCACTTCTTTCCACCCTTCCAGTATCTCCAATCTAACCATTGGCCCGAAGGGGCCCATCCATCCTGGTTTCCCCATATCTCCAGCTCCCCTCTATGCTAGTGTGACTTCTCCAGTCCATCTGGATTTGCAAGGTAGAGTTGGGACCATCATGGTTGGGGGGCGGGGAGGAAGGCTTCAGGAACTAGAGGAAACTTGTATGCATCATCACTGCCCGGCTGCTCCTTGACTGGTCTGTCTCCTCCCTGTGACTCCCCTGTAAAGGGGTGACCAATTACCCACCAGTGGGCCTTAGGTCCCCACCCTGCTCTCCTCCTCCTATGTAATGATGTGATTCTTGTTCTTTGGTGCTCGATATCTGCTCCCTTTGGCCCCTCTTGATCACACATAGTTAGGTCATCTTAATTGAAGTATGTATCTATTGGTTACAAAATTGGCCATATTAGAATGTCATTTTTGTACTGTTTGCTTAATTTATCTTTATATATATTCTTTCATACAACTGTATACACAATGTTAGAAAAGAAATGAGGGTAAACAAATCTACTTATCCAGTTATACCTTTGAATTAAAAAACAAAACACCAACAAAAAACTTTTATTGTATCTTTTACAAAAGATATATCTAGTGCTTGAGGAAGAACATAGATGATCTTGTTGATAATTGCTATAGTGTATATAATCAAGCCACACTCATTTGCTCACTTCTCAGTTTATCCTATAACTTACTATAATGATAGGAGCCATCACACTAATAGTTCAAACTCTTTTCTGAACCAGTTTCAATGGCACTCCCAGACTTAAGACAGAAAGAAGGAAGAGACAGTCTACTTCTGAGGGATTGGGCACTGTAAATTTATGAATAGCAGTGGAAGGTTGTATTGTTCCTGAAGATGAACCCATAAGGTTAAAAAACATTCAACACCAGAGGGCAGTGAGGCCCAAAAGAAACAAAAAAACAAAACAAAATGAAAAGACATTCAAAATATGACTGGGAAGAGCTGCCTCCTGAAAGAAGAGTTGACTTTAACTATATGGGTGAAACAAAGCTCTCAGTCATGCTAAAGTATCATAACTCAAAATGAAAACAAGCCACTTCAAATATATCTTAATTAATAATGGAAATGTGCAATGTCCAAAGTATAATTTTAGCAATGTTGGTAGCTATAGAAAATGAAATGGCCTGAGCCCCAGTGGCGTAGTGGTTGTGTGTGGGACTGTGGTCCACAGAGTTGGTGGTTCAAATTCAGCAGCAGCTCTCCAGGATCAAGGCTGGGCCTCCTACTCCCACCAGAGGGCAGTGATGCCTACAAAATGAAATGGAATGCATAAAGACATATACTTAGGTTATATATTATATTTATATTTTAGTGAGATGAGATGGCCTGGTGTTGGCTATTCTGAATCAGACAATCATATGGTCCACCCTGATGGGAATGACAAATTGAAGAAGAATGGTGCCACATTCCATATTTCTTAAAGAACATTTCAGTATCTGTCTGAAACTGTCAGTGATAGGAAACTATCCATATAGCTTCAAAGAAGGCCAGTCAAGATGACAATTATTCAAATTTATGAATCAACCATTAATGGCACAAATTAAGAAATTATAGATTTTTACCAATTTCCTCAGTCTGAAATGGATCAACATGTGAACAAGATGCATTGATAATTACTGATGATAAGAATGCAAAAGGTAGAAATGAAGAATGATAAGCAGTCAGAAAATATTGCCTTGGTAATAGAGGATTGCCTGCAATGCCATCCAGCTGTGTAGTACGGCACTGCGCTCTGGCAGAAGTAGGGGGCTTGATCACTTCAATGGCAAAGGCCTGGAGTAGAGCATGTCCTTTGGACCCACTAACTTACCCTGCTTGACCTTGGATTTTTGGACTGAAGAGAACCCACCACCTCAAATTCTCATGAGTTTCTGTGGGACGCTGCAGTAATTCACAGAACCCAGAAATGTGAAGAGGCATACTCAAGGGAGGAATGTGGAAGAAATGGAACAGATTAGCATCTTGGAAAATCTGACTACATCTTCAATCTCCAACTCCTTGGGACTAGTTTGGTATTAACTCTTGCAAAAGAAATTATTAATACAAGTAGAAGTGATGGAGATTGCATGTTAGAAATCTCTGAGACCAGGAAATTTCTTATTACAATACCTTTTTCAACATCATAAGTCAATGGAATGGGATACACATGGTATAAACAGGGAAAGCATGTGAATTACATAGAACTAAAATTGAGAACATATATTGGAAGAAATGAAAGAGAAGTGCAGTATCATGAACTAAAGCAAAGCTAGAGGATATCTGTGGAGTAGACCATCAATTGCTCATATCTGCAAGTTTCATATTGATGTTGAAGAAATTTAAATAAGTCCACAAGAACCTACATATAACCTACACCCTGTTTCACCTGTATTTAAAGATCATCTCAAGAGTATATTTAATGCTTTGAAAATTCATTCCTAAAAAAAAATTTTTTAAGAAAAAAAAGAAAAGAAAATTCATTCCTGAAAATAAAAAAGCCCATGGGATGAAGTTAAGGATATTACATAGAAGAATGTGAAAGGTCATTAAAAAGGCAGAAAAAAACCCCAAGAAACCAAAAGGGACATCAGAAGAGACTTTGAAGCTTGCTCTTCAATGTATACTAGCTAAAATAAAGGAAAAATGATGGAGGAAAAGCTGAACAGAAAGTATCAAAAGGCAACTAAAAAAGATAAAGTTTTATAATGAAATGTACAAAGACTTGGAGTTAGAAAGACGAAAGAGAAGAATATGTTCTGCATTTCTTAAGCTGAAAAAACTAAAGAAAAAATTCAAACCTCAAATTGAAATATTGAAATATTAAATGATGCTGGATATCAAAAGAAGATCAAAGAATACACAAATTCAATGGACCCAAAATAATTGGTCAATGATTAACCATTTCAGGAGATAGCCTATGAGCAAGAGCCTACGCAGCATTAGAAACTAATGATGTACCTGTCTAACACCTCCTAACATGAATTAAACTAGGAAGACCCCATGCTAAGTGAAATTAGCCAAGCACGAAAAGACAAGTTTATTGTATGAAACCACTACAAAGAGTCAAACAGAGGTTTTCCCAGAAAAGAACGAACTTTTAATCTTTTCCCTGTTTATCACAATGCTACCTACGGGTCCATTTGTGCAAGTTTTTGTTTTCATTACATTAAATTATAATCCATGATCACTTCGGCAGCACATATACTAAAAAGTTGTAATTCATTTTGATCTTCATTAGCAAATGCTTCAAGTCTTCCTCACTTTCAGCAAGCAAGATTGTATCATCTGCATATCATAGGCTGTTATAAGTCTTCCTCCAAACCTGATAGAATAGGGTTGTTGTTCTTGTCAGATGCCATGGAATTGGTTCTGACTCACAGTAATTCTTTGTAAGGAAAACAACTCGGTCTAGTACCATCCTCACAGTTGTTTTTATGTTGGGAACATTGTTTCAGTCATTGTGTCAATCTACCTTGTCTAGGGCTTCCTCTTTTTTTCTACCCCTTTACTTTACCCAGCATGATACCCTTCTTCAGGGACTGTACTCACCTGAAACATGTCCAAAGTAAGTGAAACAAAGTCTCCCTATCCTTGTTGGAGATAATGCCAGAGAATGGGGTTCTCAGGTCAAAGGACAGAGGAACTGCTTTATCAGAATGGAGTTGGCCATAGTGATGTGCGTCAGTAAAAAAAACCTGTGGTTGTGAAGCCTTCGGGATCTTTATTTGCTCGTGGTGCATGAATCAAGGTAAGAAGAAACAGATGTAAAAATCTGTTCAAGATTGAGACCTGGAATGTGCAAAGTATGAATCCAGGAAAATTGGAAGTTATTAAAAATGAAATGGAAGACTTAAAAATCAATATCTTAAGCATTAGTGAGCTGAAATTGACTGGTATTGGCCATTTGAATCAGAAAATCAGATGATTTACTATGCTAGAAATAACACAATAAAGAGGAATAGCATAGCATTTATTGTCAAAAAGGACATTGCAAAATCAATGATGAAGTACAATGCTATTTCTGATTGTATTATGTATATATATGCTTTCAAGAAAATATAATAAGTAATTATTTATTATTACTCATACTAATGCACCAACCACCAAAGAAGAATGAAGAAAAAAGATGAAGAAATTAAAGAATTCTACCAATGCATTTAGTCAGTAATTAGTTAAATATGCAATCAAGATGCATTGATAATTTTTGGAAATTGGAATGCAAAAGAAAGAAAGAACAGTAGTTGGAAAATGTGGACTTGATAATAGAAATTAAGCTGAAATGGTGGTGGGACAAGAGGAAAGTAAAAGGAAATAAAGGAAAGAACTGGAAGGCAAAGAAAATTTACAGAGGTCTAAATACAGGCATGAACATAGGTAAATATATCTAGGTATGATGATGGGGAAATAGATCTATGTGCATATACTTAGAGGGTTGGTATTAACGCAGCACATGGATATTGGACCCCCACTCAAGTACTTCCTCAATGCAAGAACTCTTTGATCTATTAAATTGGCATTCCTCTATGCTCACCTTCCCTACATAATCAATGAAGACAAATGTGTGCAAAAGCAAATGTGGTGAAGAATGATGATGGTGCCCAGCTATCAAAGACATAGCATCTGGGGCCTTAAAAGCTTAAAAATAAAAAGCGGCCATATAGCTCAGAAGCAACAAAGTCCACATGGAAGAAGCACACCAGCCTGTGTGACCACAATGTATCAATGGAAGCAGTTATCAGGCATCAAGAACAAAAATTATATGATCATATACCCACCTTCCTGATATGATCGCTAAAGACAAAGTTGTGCGTAAGCAATTGTGAAGAAAGCTGATGGTGCCCACCTATGAAAAGATATAGCATCTGGAGTCTTAAAGTCTTGAAGATAAACAAGTGACCATCTAGCTCAGAAGCAACAAAGCCCACATAGAGGAAGCACACTAGCCTGTAGGACCATGAGGCGTCAAAGGGATCAAGCATCAAAGAACTAAAAATTGTATCATTATAAATGAGGGAGAGCACAGATTGGGGACACACGGTCCTTCTGCAGGGGAAGTGACATCCGTTGACAGAAGGGCAGTGGGAAAGAGATGAGCCAGTCAGCGTACAATGTGGCAACAATGAAATGTGCATATTTCCTCTAGTTCTAAAATGCTTCCTCCCTCCCACTATCGTTATCTGTTTTCTACCTTAGAAATCTGATTATACCAGAGGATGTACACTGGTACAGATGGGAACCGGAAAAATGGGGAATCCAGGATAGATGATCCCTTTAGGACCAGCAGGGAGAGTGGCGACACCAGGAGGATGGAGTAGAAAGAGGAACCTATTATACAACTCTACATATAATCTCCCTGGGGTATGGGCAATGGAGAAGTGGGCAAGAGGAGACATCAGACAGCATTCAAAAAGACAAAATTAGAATATTTTGTAAATTATCAAGGATTCATGAGTGAGGGGGTAGTAAAGAGGGGGTAGAAAAAGGAGGGGCCAATACCAGGGACTTAAGTGGAAAAAAATGTTTTTGAGAATGATGATGGCATCAAAGGTACAAAGGTACATTGTGTGCTTTGCATACAATGGATGCATGGATGGATTGTGCTAAGAGTATATGAGCCCCCAATAAAATGATTTTTTAAAGAAATGAAGCTGGAGATCATATGAAAGAGTTTTGCAAACCCAACATGTTAATAGAAAATATCTTTTTTCAACAACCCTAAAGGCAGAACTATACATACGGACTTCTCAAGATGGAATACACAGAAGGACTGCATATGGCGAATTAGACAATGAAAAATGTAAATTTGCAACTAAAACCATGTCAGAGGTAATTGTGGAAAAGACCATCAATTACTCATATCTAAGTTTCGGTTGGAGCTCAAGAAAATTAATACAAATCCATGAGAGCTATAATACAGCCTGGTGTATATCACAGCTGAATTTTGAGGACATCTCAAGAGCAGATTAGCAGAATCGAACTCTAATGACAGAAGACTTGATGAGCTGTGAGAAGACATCAAGAACATCTTTCATGAAGAAAGTTAAAGGCCCATTTAAAATAGAAGAAAACAAGAAAAGGACAAAGTGGATGCCAGAAGAGACTCTGAAACTTGTCCTTGACCATAGAGTAGTTAAAGTAAATGGAATAAATGATGAAGTTACAGCGCTGAATAGAAAATCTCAAAGGACAGCTCAAGAAAACAAAATCAAATACTACAATGAAGAATGACAAGACCTGATATTAGACAGCCAACAGGGGAAAACATGCTCAACATGTCTGCAACTGAAAGAACTCGAGAAAAATTCAAGCCTCGATTTGCAATATTGAAAGATTCTATGGGTAAAATATTGAATGATGCAGGAAATATCCAATGAAGATGGACAGAGAATACACAGTCAATTCACCAAGAAGAAGTAGGTGGCATTCTACCATTTCAGGAGATCGTATATGAGCAAGAACCAATGTGCTGAAGGAAGAAGTTCAAGCTGCAATGGGGGCATTGGCTAGAAGTAAGGCTCCAGGAACTGATAAAAAAACAATTTGAAATGTGTGCATAAGCTGATGAAGCACTGGAAGCACTCATCTATACTAGGAAATCTGGAAGACAACTATTGGCTAACTGACAGGAAGAGATCCATATTTGTACCCATTCCAAAGAAAGGTGATCCCACAGAATGTTCAAATTATAGGACAATATCATTCAATTCATATTCAAGTAAAATTTTGCTGAAGATTATCCAAAAATAGTTACAGCAGTCCATTGTCAGGTGGATCTTGATTGAAAACATAGTATTGTAGAAAGATGTTTATTTGTGTTTTACTGATTATGCAAAGACATTTGATTGTGTGAATTGTAACAAACTGTGAATAACCTTGAGAAGAATGGAAATCCCAGAACACTCCATTGTGCTCATGTGGAACTTGTAAATGGATCAAGAGGCAGTTGTGCAAGTATAACAAGGTTTAAAATCAGGAAAGATATGCATTAGCATTGTATCCTCTAACCATATTTATTTAATCTGCATGTGGAGTAAAAAATCAGAGAATTTGCATTACATGAACAAGATTGTGATATCAGGATTGAAGGAAGGCTTATTAACAACCTGCGATATGCAAAGGATAGAACCTTGTTCATTAGAAGTGAAGGGGACTTGAAGCACTTGCTGACGAAGATCAAGAGTTGCAGTCTTCAGTATGGATTACAACTCAATGTAAAGAAGACCAAACTCCTCAAAGTTGAATCAGTAGGTATAACATCATGATAAGTGAATGAAACACTGAAGTTGTCAAGAATTTCACTTTGCTTGGATCTACAATCAGTGTTCATGGAGGCAGTCATCAAGAAATCAAAAGACATGCTGCACTAGGTAAATCTGCTGCACAAGACTTCATTAGAGTACTGAGGAGCAAGGATGGTGCTTTGATGGTTGAGATTTACTGGACCTGTTCCATGGTACTTCTCATTGCCTCATATGCCTATGAAAGTTGAATCCTTAATAAGGAAGACCTAAGAAGAATTATGCATTTGAATTGTGGGGCTGGCAAAGAACATTGCATGTACCATGGACTGCCAAAAAAAAAACCCCAAAACCAAATCAGTCTTAGACGAAGTGTGGTCAGAATCCTCCTTCAAGGCAGGGATGAGAAGACATTTGACTTGTCGATTGTGAGTCCTCAGAGTCTAGCAGCTAAGTTGGTCATGAAAACCCTCCAGTCGTATCTGAACCCCTTCTAGAACTGTGTGAGCCACTTCTTTGATATACTTTTATGTGTATCATGCACACACTATACACACACACGTGCTTTATAGGTGTTTTTTTTCTTTAGAAAACCTAGCTAGACATCTTCTTTATGCCACATTCCACCCCTAGTAGACATAAAAAATTTGGGTTTTTTCTGTGAAAAAATTCTCCTTGTTGTAATATTGGTGTCATACAAGATTTGTCCCTTTGCAGTAGATTTATTTCACTCAGCATAATGGGTACCATATTTTTTATGATTCACATAGTTAAATGTCTTTGCATAGTCAATAAAACAAAAGTAAACAGCTTTCTGTTATTCTCTACTTTCGATGAAGATTTATCAGATATCAAAGTAAGTGGTCCCCCTGGCTTATTGCTTTGTCTTCTATAGACTGTGAATCAATGTTTCTTCATCTACACACTGGTCCGTAAATATTGCTATGTAACAACTAAAGGCCACATTATGCAACAACAGTCCTTTATTATTCCCTATGTGTTTTGGCATAGATAAATGATTGCTTTCAATACATGACGAGCAGATATCTGCATAAAAGCATATGTGTAAGGGACTCTTCTAAACCAGGTTTAGCCGAGTGACTCTGTTGGTTGAGCTATCACTAAAATGTCTTATCCGTGTTATAATCTAACTTAATAGAGAAACTATTCCAGATAGAAAGGTTAGGATAAAGAAGTATTAACTAATTATATATTAATTAAATATTAAATATTAAATAAATTAATATTGATTAAATATTAATTAAAAAAAGAAGTAAGTTCGGTAATAGCTATTACACTGCTAACACCCAAGCCTTTAAGTCCTTATGGTCTCGTCTGGACTCTTCACTAATCCACTCTTTACCTTGCTCACCCATCTTAAGCACCCGGCTTAACCCTGCCGTCTCCTCATTTGACTCCCTATTCCCTAATCACTTCCTGCATTGAGCTGAAGCCCCTACAACTTAGCGCTAAGGCATTTTTCTAGCTGCCTCTGTTGTCAGAGTTCAGAAATGACTCACAACCCAGTCACACATGTGTTTGCTTGTGCACAGATCTGCACCTTCATATGTGCAGATCTGTGTGCACATAGTTTAGGTTATCATAAGTGAGATACTGTTTGCCCTTTAAGGCCTGTTCACAAGGCCTCTTCTCAAAAACTTTCTCAGAAGCCCCTTCCCAGCATATTGAAATAGCATTGTACTCATGTTTGACTTACATAAATTTGGACAAACATGCTCAGGCAGAGAGAAAAAGGGAATTAAGAAAGACAGCTTAAATAATTCCACTCAGGGCTGAGCCCCGGGGGCATGCCTGTCTTAACTCTGGGCGCTCACTCTAAGGCATTGCGTTTGCTTCTGGAAATCTTAAATTGTGTGTGCATGAGGCTACACCATCTATTAACAGCCCTCTAGCTGGTCCCAATCAGTCGACACTTGCCTTCATTCCCACAGAGGAAATACATGACCCAGGTGTCCTGAGCACTGACTAGCATGGGCACTAGCAAGAGTTCCTTAGTCTTCCCCAGCCACCGAGGAGCTCTAGTCATTTTAACTTGGGTTCAGAAAGTGAGAGCGAGTGTAGTGTCAGCACAGTGAGCAATCGGCTTGTCTTTCCGCTAAGGCTGGCTGTGCCATTATTGGACACGTTCATGTCCCAATTTGTTGTTGTTCCCAGGTGATCTGTCTGTGGAAGAGGCGCAGGACCCTTTCCTGGTTAGCATCCACATAATTGCCAACCCGGGGGAATCCCAGAACCTGCAGGAGGCCATCGACAAGGTCTTAGCTTGGATCCACCCAGACCTCCAGCTTTTCCGAGTCTCCGAGAGAAAGGCGTCTCGCCGGCGGAAGAAGTCCCCCAAGGCTGCGCAGCCGGCGCTGGCGGTAGTCCTCTTCCTCCAGGAAGAGGACGGAGAGGAGCAGATCCTGCAGCTGCACCGCACGCTGCAGCGGCCCCCATGGCACTTTCACCACACCGAGCGGGTGCAGGGCAGGTTTCTGCCCTACCTACCCTGCAGCCAGCACTTCTTCACGCTGGCACCCGGGACGCCGCTCTGGGCAATCCGGCCTGTGCACTATGGCAAGGAAATCGTGCGCTTCACCATCTATTGTCGTCACGAGAACTACCAGGACATCCTCAAGTTCTACGAGCTGATTCTCAAGCGGAGCCCCAATCAGAGGAAGGCGGACTTCTGCATCTTCCCCATCTTCTCCAATCTGGATGTGGACATCCAGTTCTCCCTGAAGAGACTGCCCCACGACCAGACCCCAGTCCCAACCGACTCCTCTGTGCTGGAGTTCCGTGTCAAGGACATCGGTGAACTTGTACCTCTCCTGCCTAACCCTTGCAGCCCCATCAGTGAGGGCCGGTGGCAGACAGAGGACCATGACGGGAACAAGATCCTTCTGCAGGTACTTTGTGGGTCTGTCTGTCTGTGTCCCTGTCTGTTTTGCAGAACAGAAGGAACAAGTCAGTTGGTTCTTCCAGAAGCTTGAACAAAAGAGAGAAGATTGATGACCCTCTGATCCCAGACCAAGACAGTTGTCCCCATTCTGTGAAGACAGGAGAGGCAGGAAGGCCCCCTTTGATTCTTCTCAATGGGTTGCTAGGGCCGTCTGCCTCCAGTGAATCTCTGCCAGTTCCTCCACGTGTATCCGTGAAATGCCTATGGCTTCTGGGGATACACATGGACTTGCAGTCTGGGGAATTTGTTTATTAATGACTTCTGAATCTGCTCCCTCATACTTAGTGCATTTTAATCAATGTCTCTTTAACCTCCCTCAAAGGAACACGAGGAAAACCCACCTATTGGAAAACTGTAAAATACATTGACCTTCAATGGAGCAGGTGTCTTTTTCCTTCTTTGTCTTCCCTGCCTTCTACCCTGCATTCCAATGGTTGCTGGGCATAGGTTGTTAAGACTCTGGGATTCAGTGAAAATTACTTCTTCGTAAACCT
This sequence comes from Nesogale talazaci, assembly GCA_004026705.1. Lineage (NCBI taxonomy): Eukaryota > Metazoa > Chordata > Mammalia > Afrosoricida > Tenrecidae > Nesogale > Nesogale talazaci. The sequence continues at coordinate 171,543 of PVJH01000332.1, read as the reverse complement.
TTACGGGGTAAGTGATGCTTCTGGTTTGTTTAGGTGGGGGAAAGGACAAGTGAAGTGTGTTTTAAGGAAATAAATACTTAGTAGATTTTGCCTTCATGGTTCATAGTTTTGCTCAATTACTGGACCCTTTTTCTCTTCCCAGTGATTATAACAAACTTTTTAGATAACAACTTGCACTCTGGATTCCAAAATGCAGCAGATAGATTTAGAAACACCCTAGTCCAGACCTTATGAGACAGTGTTGGTCAAGTAGTCAATCCCAGTTTGAATCTTAGCCAATGCACAACCTCCACCTATCTATCATTTGTAGTGTGTGTTGCTGTGATACTGAACAGGTTTCAGTAGAGCATCCAAACTAAAACGAACTAGAGAAAGGGCCTCCTGACCTCCTTCTGAAAATCAGCCAGTGAAAATGTAGTGAATCACAATGGTCTGATCCATTCCAATCATGAAAATATGATCAGGCAGAGTTTGATTCCACTGTGCATAATATCATTAAGAATCAGGGGTCAAGGCTGATGGTGTAGTGGTTGAGTGCAGGACTGCAGCCCACTGGGTTGGCGGTTCAAATCCAGCAGCAGCTCTCCAGGAGTAAGGCTGGACTTCCTACTCCCACCAGAGGGCAGTGATGCCCCCCCAAAAAAAGAAGAAAAAGCAGGGATCAAGTCAATGGCAGACAACAGCAACCTCCCTGGTGCTATCTGATAAATTACCAGCTCAGGTTTTCTTAAGTGAGCAAGTTTCTAGATATATAGGACTTTTGTCTTGTTTTTTCTAAAAAGCATCTACCTCCTCAGTTATCACATTTGACTACTGGAAAGGAGAAAGTTGATGATGAGTTATTAGAGATAGAAATGTAGGTCCCAGAGCTATAAGAATCACCAGTGAGAAAATTGGGACAAACTTAAGGACCCTATTACAGAGCATGCACAGGCTGCCAAATATAATGAAACACATGCAGTAGAAGACAAAATAGATGAGTGGACCTTTTAAAAATAAATATTCTTGCACATCAAATGAGTAAAAGAGTAAAACAAGAGCCCATGGATTGAGGAAAATCTTCAGCAATGACACAACAGACAAGGGACTGACCTCATAAGAAAAGAATAATCCAAAAGAAAACAAACAGGCAATCACATGGAATAACACTCACATGGATAACAAACACATGAGGAAATGTTGTATCATGCTATAACTGCAATAATAACTGAATTAAACAAACAAAACAAAAAAAGCTGGAGAAGTAAAAAGAGATTGACAATCTTATATTGACATTGCTGGTAGGCTCCTAAGATATACAACCATTTTGAAAGCAATTTGGTGCTACCTAAAAGAACTGGGGAAAGTAATACCACATGACCCAGCAATTCTTACCTCCTCCCACCTCCCAAAATAAAAGACAGAGCTCCAACAATTGTGTGTTCTCCCATGTTCATTGCAGCACAGTTCACAACAGCAAAAAGCTAGAAATGGCCCAAAAGCCTGTCCAAAGAAGAATGAATAAATATACCCTAGTACATATATTGAAAGGGAATACTATACACCTCTAAAAATAATGAGGAAACTATGAGACACCTCATGATATGCATAGACCTGGAAAGCATTATGTTATGAAGTTAGTCATACAAAAGGATGCATGTCATATGAGGCCACTATTATGAGGATAATGATCAAAATGATGGCAGGTTTCTGTTCCAGGTTATGTAATCTTCTAATGCAATCTCCCAAGCAACAAGGGACAGAGCCTGCCTGGTCCCATGAACTGCATCACACTCTTTATATGTACATCTTAAAAACTATTGCATCAGAGGAGAACTTGGTTTAGCTGGGATCAGTTTTTCAAGATGAGGGGAGAGTAAGGACATTCAATTGCTGTCATGTAGCATTGTGCTAAGGTCACCCCAAATCCAGAGATTCCTGCAAGAGTGATTAGGGAATCTTTATTGTATTTCAAGTCAAAATGGGTAGGGAGGGAGGCATGTATGTCTTAGAGAAGGTGATTGTATATGTTTTGATGGGTAAACCAAGAGGTGCAACCTCCCATGGGGGGGAAAAACACTTAACAATACTTAATAGAACATAAGGAGAGCATATACCCAGGACTGTGTTTCTTATTAGGAAACTTTTTACCTAGTTTCTCTTTCAGTGACCCAGAATGTATTATATAGACTATTGGGACTTAGACCCTCCTTTTGAGGCACATAACATCCTTCCTAAGCCACATCAAGACTTTTGTGGGAACCCCACTAACTGAACTGCACCTTACCTCACACTCACCTGTAGCTGATTCAAGGAAATGACATAGTCCCTTGGATTAAATGCTGAAAGCCTCTGGTGTGAGAAGAAGCAGATGGCTGCTATCTCAAGGGAACTGAATTGTAGGACTTTGATTTGAATTTCTTGTCTTCAGAATTCCTAATGAATGTTGATCTGGGACTACCATATACTTACTGTTATAATACCCTCCATGCCTTTTCATGATATATATTAATCTGGTAGACATGGACCTTGCCTTTGTGAATGAGTGCTATTGAAAGCTTTGCCCAATCACTAACCTCCATTTTTGTGTGTAAATAATGTCCATTCACTTAAACGTTTAATCTGCACAAGTCAACAATTAATGCACTATGATCTGAAGTCAGCCAATATTTATATAGTATATAAATATTAAAATATATATAATATTTATACAATTTCTTGTTTAATAATTTTATTGGGGGCTCTTACAGCTACTACAACATTCAGTACATCATTTGCATCAAGCACATTTGCACACATGCTGCCACATACATTTCCAAACATTTTCCACTTGAGCCCTTTGTACAAACTCCTCTTTTTTTAAAAAAAAATGGCTCCCCTTTTCCCTCCCCCCCTTTTTTTGATGAATCATTTTATTGGGGGCCCATACAACTCCCACCACAAACCATACCAACATCAATTGTATGCAGACCACATTTACACATCCATTGCCATCATCACTCTTAAAACATGCTCCCTCCCTCCAGGCCCCCAGGATCAGGTCCCTATATTACCCTTCCTCCCCCCCTTTCCCTTGAACCCTTAGTAATTTACAAATTGTTATTTTTTCATACTTTACACTGTACAATGTGTCCCAACACTTGCTTCCCTCTTGTCTGTGTCCCAGAGAGAAGGCTATGTGTAGATCCCTGAAGTTGGTTCTCCCTTTCTATTCCTCTGTCCCTCTACCCTCCTGGTATTACCACTCCTATTACTAGTCTTGGTGCCCGGCTATCAAAAGATGGAGTGTCTGGGGTCTTATAGGCTTGAAAGTAAACAAGCAGCCATCTAGCTCAGAAGCAACAAAGCCCACATGGAGGAAGCACACTACCTTGTGGAATCACGAGATATCAAAGGGATTAGATATCAGGCTTCAAGAACTAAAAAGCATAATATTGCTTGCTCACTTTCCTGATATGATCGCTGAGGACAAATGTGTGTATAAGCTAATGTGAAGAAAGCTGGTGGTGCCCGGCTACCAAAAGATATAGCATCTGGGGTCTTAAAGGCTTGAGTAAACAAGTGGCCATTCAGCTCAGAAGCTATAAAACCCACACGGAAGAAGCACACCAGCCTGTGTGATCATGAGGTGGTGAAGGGATCCAGTGTCAGGCATCAATGAGTTAAAATTATATTATTATTAATGAGGGGGAGTACAGCTTGGGTACCCAAAGCCCATCAATAGGTGAGGTGACATCCTCTTGCAGAGGGGTTAAAAGGAGGAGATGAGCCAGTAAAGATACAGGGTAAGAGCAATGAAATCTGCAGCCTTCTTCTAGTTCCCATGCTGCCTCCCACCCACTATCATGACCTCAATTCTACCACATAAATCCAGCTAGATCAGAAGATGTACAGTGAAGTTGGAAACATGGGAAATTTAGGATAGATGATCCATCAAGGCTAGTAATAGGAGTGGTAGTAATTTCACTTTTAACAGTGTTTTCAATTCTTTTTGATTGGCTAAATGAATGACATTATCAATAAAATTACCTTATACCCCATGGGGATGATTTATAACGTTCTCCATCATAAAATGATGATGTCTCTAAAGTGAACCAGAGACATCTAGATCGTAGACACATAAATAGATTTGGGGGCTCACACTTAATTCTAGCCCCAATCCAAGAACAGCTAGTTCTTAAGACATTGCTCTACTCAGTGCTTTCCCTCGTTAAATGACCACTGATGATGTGAGAACTGTAACAAAATGTGGCAAAGGAACGAGGTGGTGCATGACTATCAGAAAGAATATCGCTTGTCATCTTAAAGGATTATGTTTAAATAAGCATCCATCTAAGTGAGGCATCAACAGAGTCCACGTGGAAGAAGCACATCAGCCTGTATGATCCATAGATTGTAAATAATAAAATTCAAATCTGAAGGAGAGAATGGTACCTGAGCTTAAATAGGGGACACCCAGGTCTCAGAAGGCTATGGATAATGATGGATGCCCCAAATCCAATAACAGAATTCCTTTACAGATTAAGCCTCCAGTGAATTCCCTCTGACCATAGTCAAAAAATCAGAATAACCTTATTATCAGACAGAGAGCACTGTAAAATGCATTATGGCAGGTGTAGTTAGTTTCAAATGTAATATCTTAGCCTTTTTTGACCTATTTTAAAGTCGTTTCAGTATTTTATAGTATCTTCTTTCTTTTTGATTGAGGTTTTTCTTTGCTTTGTATAGGCATTGTTATTGCATTTTTGTTTGGTTGTTTACTTCCTGTGTTTTTATGAGTTTTTGTATATGAAGTATTGGATAGGTTGATCTATAGAGACAATAACTGGATCAATCCAGGGGGAATGGCAGGGAAGAACGGGTAGAAATACAGAGCTGATGAGTACAAGAAAACATTCTTTAATTTATTGTAGTGATGATTGCACAAATCTTAATATGATTGAATGATTAAATTGTATTATGTGTGAATTATATGCCAATAAAACTATTTAAAAGAAAAAGCTTAAGCTAGCACATGGGACAGAATCAGGATGTTATGGGAAAGCATTGATTTTATATCCTGACAGTCTTGTAATCATCCTCTGCCTACCTACAAGTACCCAAAGGAATTTGAGCACACACTCAAAGGAAGAATGTGATTGTTTCTAAAGTGCTGCAGTAGAGGGCCATTCCCCCCTCTAGACTCCTCCAGTAACATCAATGAAAGAACAAAGTATGAAAGGTTGGCCTAGTTTCTTTTCAAAGGCCCATTGAGAGAATATTTGTGGTGAAAAGAGCCACATATTTAAATTGTTATAAAATCTGTACAGGTGTGGGCTTTTGAAGTTACGAATCAAAGTGTGAAAAAAGTGGGGTGAGGAAAGATGTCAGTCTTGATATTCAGGATTATAGACAAAATAGCAGTGTGTCAGGAATTTAATTAATATGGTCAACCAGAATTAATACATCAAACCCCTTAGCCATTGAGTTGATTCCAATTTATAGTGACCTTGTGTCATTCTATGAAACTGAAATTGTAAATCTTTATGGAGCAAAAAGTTTCATCTTTCTTCTTGGAGTAGCTGGTAGATTTGAACTTCTGACCTTGCGTTAGCAACCCAACTCATAGCCCACTACATTACCAGGGCTCCTTTTGAAATGATGACTAACCACTTTATAATTCTTGAAAATGACCTTTTAAACAAGCTAATGTTACGACCTTGCAGTAGAGAGCAAACCTCTGCTCCATCATGAGATACACAGCTGCCCAGCTCAATAAGTTACTTTTAGAAGTAAACAGCTTATGTTTCAGCCTTTGGCAAAATTAGGTCATTATGGGGGCAGGAAGGCTGCATTTGAGAGAATGGCTATTAAATGTTAATCCACAGTATCCTTAGCAGGATATGTTTCCATTTTCAATTATAATTTTAAGGTGCTGCTTTTAGAATTTTCACATTGGTTTAAAAACTTATGAGGAAACAGAACATTGCCTGGGGAGAAGGCCCATCCTCTGCACCTGGGCACCTGCCCTTAAATTAACATATTAAGTACTCTGTCATATGAAAGGGAAAATCAAAATATCTGTTCAAAATAAATTAGAAATATAGCAATGTTGTGTTTTTATGCCTGGTCAGCTAAAAAAAGACCCTCAACAAGTTAATTGACTCTGACTGTAACAATAGGTTCAAAGATAGACATGATTGTGAATGTTTGTGCAGTGCAGTACGGGGCAGTTTACACTCTGCTGTGAATATAGTTGCTATTACTATCTATGTATTTATATTTTATTTAGATAAGTGGAGTTATATATTGAAGAAAATCTTACCTGGATTGTTTTACAAAAGGCAGATTGCCATTTTATTTGCTAGTTCTGCCCTCATTGACTTAACCCCTGTGTTAGTCTGGATTGACTAGAGAAACAAACTCATAGACACTTATGTGTGTAAGAGAGAACTTTATATCAAAGAAAACTGTACATTAAGAAAACATCCCAGCCCAGTCTAGATCAAGACCATAAGTCCGATTTTACTCTATATGTCAGTATTAGTCCATAAGTTCCCCTTTAGACTCATGCTGCCATGCAGTGACGCTGAATACTGGAAGATCACAGACCAGTGGGTGGAAAGTCTTTTGGATCCAGTGGTGATGGAAGCTGGTTCTATGAGTGTAGTGCCATATGACTTGCCAAAAGAAATGTCTCACAGGGAGTGGAAGCAGGCTGAGAGTGTGTCTGGATTCCAGTGAGCTACTTCTCTCCTTCTCCCCTCTAAATGAGGTCATCAAACCTCAACCTGATAGACAGGCTAGACTCCATCCTGTCACAAGTTGACAGAAGATTATGCTACTGCCACTCCCACCATATTTCAGGAGCCTCTTCCTCCCCTTTAGTTCCTCTGGAGAAGATTGCCTGGAATTTTTTCTGGGAGTTATTCAGGCCCTCATAAGTAAATAGATATGTGTTTTATGGAGATTTGACAAGATGCAAATAATATCTCCTTTCTTGGTTTGATCTTCTGGAGAAGTATGAGGGGATAAGAAAGGGAGACTGCTGACATCAAGAGTTGACTGAGCAAGTTTTGCTTTAGGGAGTGAGCATTATTGAAATGTTTACATGTGTCTAATCCTCATTGTTTTCTTAAACATGTTCAGTCACTTAAGTGTTTAATCTATATAAGTGAACATTCCAGTAGTTTAAAAATTTTTCTTATGTGTATATACATTTTCTTTTCTCAGTTGTATTTAAAACTCTGATTAGAATTACCAAATAGTCCATGATGATTACTCATATTGTTTCTCAGGAAGCTGATAGTAACACTTCAGAAGTAGACCAAGGATACATATGCACCTTGGACATACAAATGGACTTTAAGTGCACAGTTAAGCTTAAACCCTAGTTTAGGAACAGTTCATTCTTAAGATGTGACCCTTCTCAATACTTGCCCTCATGACATGGTCATTGAAGATATTAGTGCTTTAGCAAAGTGTGGTGAAGAAGTCAAATGATCCCCAGCTATCAGAAATAGTAGTATATGTGGTCCCAATGTCTTGAATTAAAACAAGTAGCCCTCTTAGTGAAGTGTCAAATAATCTGTACAGAAAGAAGAAGCACAACAATCTGTCAAGATTATAAATAATAAATAATAAAATCTGTGATCAGAGGAGGAAATTGTGTTAGAGCTCCCGGTTTGCAGAGGACTCTCAATGATTGTAAAAGCCCCAAATCTATTTCCAGAACCCTTAGATGGATTACATCTGTATCCAATTTCCTTGTTCCATTGATCATGGATATAATTAGTCTTGTCCGCAAACGTAGTGCATTGGAAAGTGGATTACAGAAGATATGAGATTCTTAAATCATTGCCATTGAGCTAATTTTTATTTGTAGCGACCCTGGAAGGCAGGGTTGAGCTCTTCCTTTGAACTTCCACAGGAATGAATCTTTACTTAAGGGAGGAGATGGCCTCATCTTTCTCCCCACGAGGGACTGATGGGTTCGAGCTGTTCACCTTGTAGTTAGCAGCCCAAGACATGATTCACTACACTACTAGGGATTCTACTGCAGAGACACTTGGGTTAAAATTTCGCTTATTGTCTATCAGTTTGTTGTACTGTGGTGGCTTGTGTGTCCACTGTAGTGCTGGAAACTATCACTGGTATTTACCAGCAGGGTCATCTAAGTGAATGGGGTTTAGACTAAAACAGATTATGAAGAAGGAATAAGCTGTCCACTTTTGAGGAGTTAGCTACTGAAAATTTATGGATAGTAAGATACTGAGAAACTCGTGAATAAAGGCAGAACATAGTCAGAAACAGTGACAAGAGATGAACCCCTCAGGTGAAAAAGGTACTAAAAATATGACTGAAAAAGGACTGCTTTCCCAAAGTAAAATCAACCACAATGACATGGGGGCAGTTGAGGCTAGGAGTAAAGTTGTTAGGCCCTCAATTTGTGAACGGGGTTAGATTCAGAATAAGAAAAAACAGCTGTAAACACACATAAATCTAGGAAAATTGAAAGATGTCAAAAATGAAATGAAAGGCATAAAACTCATGATTCTGGGCATTAGTGAGTTAAAGTGGACTGGTATTGACCTTTTTAAATAAAAAATCCTTTGACTTACTATGTTGGGAATGACAGAGTCAAGAGAAATGATGTTGCACTCATAATCAAAAGGGACATTTCAAGATCTAGCTTGAAGTACAGTTCTTTCTGTGATTGGAAAATATTGATCTGCATACACAGAAATCAAGTGAATACAATTACTATTCAAATTTATGCACTACCTAAGAAAGCTAGTGATGTAGAAATTGAAGAAACCTATGAATGGCTTCAGTCTTAAGTTGGTCAACTATGCAGTCAAGATGCATTGATAATTATTGATGATTGGAATGCAAAAGTTGAAAACAGAAGAAGTTGGAAAACTTGATCTTGGTGATAGAAACAAAGATGGAGATTGCATGATAGAATTTTTCAAGAACAACAACTTCTTCATCATGAATGTGTTCATTTGTGATCAGAAACAAATGGGAACTGTACATGTGGACTTCTTATGCAATATACAGAAATCAAATGGACTTAATCTGTAGGAAGAGATAATGGAGATGTTTAATATCAGTAGCTAAAACCAGGCCAGGGGCTGACTATGGAACAGACCATCAATTGTTCTATGGAAAATAGTGGCTATGCTGGCAGTAGCTCCCTTTTATTTCACCCTGCATCTATGCATCTGGCTGGGCGAGAAGACCCCTTCTCTTACAGTCACTAGAAGAATAAAGGGAGGTTATGGTCAAGAGACACACTCTGTTGTCTCCCGGCCTGCTCAGTCAAGAATTTACCCAGGATATAACAATAGCAATGACTATAATAATAATTATTATTATATGCTTAGACCATGCCACAGTTTGCGCCAAGTCTCTCACTTAGCCTTCCCATCATTTGTATAAACTAGGCACCACCCCCACACATGTCTCCATCTTTTATTTTTACAATTTCCTTTTTAAGATAACATTATTGGGAACTCTTACAGCTCATATAACAATCTATACTTCAATTGTATCAAGCATATTTGTACATATGTTGCCATCTTGTTTTCTAAACATTTACTTTCTATTTGAGCCCTTGGTATCAGCTCTTTTGTCCCTCCCTATGCCCCTCGCATGCTTGTGACCCCTTGATAAATTATAAATTATTATTTTCATATTTTATACCACCCACTTTCTTCCCCCATGGTTTCTTCCCACCACCTCTCCCCAGCTTCTCCTGATCATCCTGATATCTCTACTCCCTTTTCTATTCCTGAGAAGTTTATCTGACCTGGATTCCATGTGTCCTGAGCTCTTATCTGTACCTGTGTAGAGGCTCCAGTCTAGCCCACAATGAAAGGCAGGATTGGGGTCATGATAGTGAGGGATGAGGAAGCCTCAAGGGACCAGAGGACTCTGCATCCTGGTTGACTCATCCCTTCCTTGTGACCCTTCTGTGAGGGAATGTCCCATTGTCTACAGATGTGTTTTGAGTCTCTGTTTTGACCCCCAAATTCTCAACAATGTTTTTTTGTTTCTTGCTTGTTTTGGATCTCTGATACCTGTTACCTGATCCCGTCAGCACCTCCTGATTGCACAGGCTGGTGTGCTTCTTCTGTGTGGGCTCATTGCTTTTCTGCTAAATGCCCACTTGTTTAACTTCAAGCCTTTAAGTCCCCAAATACTGTATATTTTCATAACTGGGAACCCTCAGCTTTCTTCATTATATTTGCTTGTGAACCTGCTTTGTCTTCAGCAATTGAGGGTGAGCCTCACAGAATGCCAGGGCGTTAGAACAAAGTGTTCTTTCACTGAGGGAGGGCTGAGCAGAGGCCCACCATCCATCCACTTCCTCAATGCATTGCCATTTAAATATATGCACATAAGGCAGTACTTCTATTTTTATGAATTAATATATTTACATGAATACTCACCTGTGTTTATACCTCTATTCATAGCTTTGCTTCCTAGATCTTTCCTCTGTTTCCTTTTACCTTGCTCCTGCCCACCATTACACTTGCCCTTCTTCTGCCTCTTAGTACTTCCTCTCAGCTAGATTGCTGTTGCTTCAGCACCCTCAGGATTTCTGCATCCTCCTTCTCATTGTCGACTTTAATTCCCTAGTTGTTCCCCTGTCTATGACACTATTTGCTCACTGCTCCCTTCCTCCTCCCCTAAATCTGGAATCTTCAATCCTTGCTTTCTCTTTGGGTTTGCTTCCCATGCTTATTTTATATAGGTAGGCAAATCAACAATGACATAGGCAATACAAAAAGAAAGCAAAAGATTGAGTAAAAAGAGGAAAAGAAAAATATATGTGTATAAAAATACTAATTACTAGCAAAAACAAACAAACAGATGAAAAAACATATATAATTCCAGGTCTGTCCTCTGACCTTTATTAATATCTCCCCACTGGTCCTGGGGAATTCTGGGAACTGCCCCTCCTTGCTTGAAGTCTATTTGGGGGGCTCCTTGGGGACTCTGTGGCTTGACTTTGCTCCTGTTGCTGATCTATTATGTTCTCTTCTTGGTTCACCCCCCTGTGGAGGATTCAAACTGGACTCACTCCCCACTGTGTGTCCCCAGTATTGTCCTCTGTTGAGGTATGCTCCAGTGAGGAGACAGCATGTCTCAGGTTGTTGTCAGCAGCTCCATGCAGGGATGTTGTCCTTAGAGCTTGGTGTGCTAGACCCTAAATATGGGATCTAAACTCTCACTCTCTCTTTTTCCTTCTTTGTTTGCTTCCAGGTGGGCATGGCATGCTTGCCCCTCTCCCTAACCTATAAGTGTAATGTTGTCCTCTGTAGCACATACCTATAAGGAGGCGGTCAGTTTGGCTCTGATTGAGGTTGGCCCTGTAGCCCACTTTGTTCATGTATTACTTCTTGGGGTTACATTGCCCTCAAGACTTGGTGCACCATCGTAGGGTCTGCATGTACACTCTCAATTCTGTGGAGACACAAAAAATACTCTCCCCCGGGTAGGTTAGTGCCCTGCTTCCCCAGTGCCATCATCTTACCCTCTCCTTTCTCTCTCTCCCCCTTCCTCCCTTTCCCCTTCTTTGTGTTAGAATGAGATGTACATCCTTGGAGTTGGTCGCACCCAGTTACCTGTACTTCAACCTGAATGGTATGAGATAAGTGGCTTTTCTTCTATACCTACAGTGCTGATTGTGCTTACCTCAGTGGACTCATTTTTTACTTGTCTTTTTGTGATTGGCTAACTTCACTTACCATAATTTCCTCCAACTTTTCCCATGAGGCAATGTGCTTCATGTGATTGTCAGTGCTTTTTAGTGGTGTGTAGTACTCCATTATGTCTATGGATTCATCTATTGATGGATCCATTCATCTATTGATGGAAATTTAGGTTGTTTCCAATTCTTTGCAATTGTGAAATGTGCTGCAATAAACATTGGTGGCAGGTGACTGATCATGGTCTATTTCTTACCTCATCTGGGTTTATGTCCAGTAGAGGAATAGCTGGATCATAAAGTAGTTCAACATCCATTTGTTTTAAATATCGCCAGATTGCTTTCCTCAGAGACTGTATGTATCTATATAACCACCAGCAGTGGAGGAGAGTTTCTATCTCACCAGATTCCCTCCAACATTTGTTGTGTTCTGATTTTCTGATTTAGGCTATCCTCAAGGGTGTTAGGCAGTATGTCATGGTTGTTTTAACTTTCATTTCTCTGATGCATAATGATCGGGATCATTTTCTCCTATGTTTACTGGCCACACGGGTCTCTTCCCTAGTGAAACTTATTTTCAGGTCTTTTGCCCACTTCCTCAGCAGATTAACTGTTTTCCTCCTTTTGAAGGTTAGAAAGGTACTGTAGATTTTAGTAATAAGCCCTTTGTGTGTTGTGTCACTGCTAAAAACCTCTCCCAGTCTGTGAGTTCTCTTGTTACCCTCTTGGTGAAGTCTTTTGACACACATGGGTATTTTACCCACTTGTTGATTTCAGGTTCACCTCTATGTGTACCCTTCTCTACTGCAGTTAGTCTGTGTATTCCCTGAGTCAAGGTTCTTAGATTTGTCCCAATTCCTATGTTGATGGTCATGATAATTTGAGGTTTTACTTCTAGGTCTCTGATCCACCTTTTGTTTGTTCTTGCACATGGGGTGAGGTAAATAGCTCGTGTCATTTTTCTACAGATGAATATCTATTGGTTCCAGCACCACTTGTTAAAGAGGCCATCCATCTCCTGCTTGATGCTTTGGGGGCCTTGTTGAAGCTCAGTTGTGTATTGCTGATAGTTTTATTTCTGGGTTTTCTGTTCCTTTCTATTTGTCTGAATATCTGTCATCATTCCTGTTTTGAGCACTGTGGAGATTGCTTTTGGTTTCCTGTAGTAGGGTTCCTTAGTTTACCTAGTATAGGTATAGGTCTTTAATCTTTTAGTTAAATATACCCCTAGTTATTTCTATTGTTCTTGGTTATTGTGAAAGGTAGTGCCTTCTTGATCTTCTCTTCCATGTTACTGTCCAGGATATATAGCAAACCAATAGACTTCTGTTTGTTGACCTTCTATCCTGCCACTCTTCCATATTCCTCTACTGCTTCCAGTACTCATATTGTGGAGCTTTTGGGATTTTCAGTGTACAGAATTATGCCATCTGCAGGGTAACAAGGGGAGCAAAGTAACTAAGTCTCTGAGGAATCCTGAAAATAGACTTCTGACTTGGAGGACAGAGTTTAGCACCTCATCCCACTTGATTAGAATTATACATAGGAGTCAACAGACAGACCTGGAACTGCCTATTGGTTTTGTTTTTCTTCTTCTGTTTTTTTTGTTTTGTCTTGTTTTTGCTTGTTTATTTGTTTCTTTTTCTTTTGTCCTATGTCTACCTACATAAGATAGAGAAAACAATGGGACTGATAATTCTCAGATGACATGGTGGGGGGCGGGGGCAGGGGAGAGAGTGAAGGGCCAACAAACTCATAGATAAAGGAACAAAAAGAGCTCTAAAATTGATGGTGAGGAGGGCATATAATGGCTGGTGAAGTTTGATCAAGTGCAATGTATCAGAGAGGAATTATTGAGAGTCGAATGCACGGCAAGCATGATAGTGGGATAGGAGAAAGGTGAAAATAAATAGAGGAAAGAAATAGGAGGCAAAAGCTATTTTTAGAGTTATAGCTATAGGCATGTACATGTGCAAATATATTAATTTATAATGAAAGATATAGAGGCCAATGTACATACATTTATATGTTAAGTGTTAAGATGGTAGATGGACTTTGGATCTCTACTCAAGAGCACTTTGTTCTAATAACCAGGCACTTTGGTACTTTCCCAACATGATCTCTGAAGACAAATGGGTGCATAAGGAAATATAGTAAAGAAAGTAGATGGCACCTGGCTATGAAAAGATATAGCATCTGGTGTCTTAAAAGCTTGAAGTTAAACAAGCAGCCATCTAGCAGAAAGCAAGTAAGTCCACATGAAAGAAGCACACCAGTCTGTGTGACCACGAGGTGTCAAAGGAATCATTCTTCCCTTGAAACCTTCTGTAAAGAGATATTCAATAGTCTAGATATGGGCTTTGGGTTTCCATTTCAACACCCTCATTCACATGGACATAATTAATTGTTTGTTTTGGATCTTTTGATACCTGATCCCATTGTCACCTCATGATAGCACGAAGGTGCAGTATAGCACTAACAAATCACATCATTCTTCTAGTTCCTGGTGGATGCTTCCTCCCCACCACTACCATGACCCAGTTCTACCTTACAAATCTAGCTAGACCAGAGAATACATATTGGAACAAATAAGAACTCTTGACACATGGAATTCAGGAAAAATAAACCTCTCAGGAACAGTATTGGGAGTAGCAGTAACATGAGGATAGGGGAATGGTTGAGGAGGGCACGGGGAAGAAAGGGGGAAACTATCACAAGGTTAGATATATAGCACACCCCCTGGAGGGGACATAAGAGCCCCCAATAAAGCGATTTTAAAAATAAACAGCCTGCAGAAATTGCTAAAGCATGTATTCCTGTACCCTCCAAATCCTTTCTGTGTGCAGGTTCTTTTTTTAATAAAAAAAGAAGTTTTTTTTTTTTGTGATTTAGGTGAAGATTGAAAGAGCAAATTATTTCATTTTCATCAATTTCCCACCTGAATGTTTATTATTAGCACTCAGTCTCCTTTGTTTTTCATGTTTTTATCATTTTTATTTAGAAGGAAATAAAATTAAATTTTCTTCTAAAATAATTTCAAGTTAGATATGATTTTAAAGATCTCTTCATTATCACCACTTGATTGTCTTCTTCCAGGTGTTTTTGCCATACAATTTTTCGTCAATTTATTTTTCCTCAATTGTTCCCCCAAATTCAGAAAAACATGATAATGTTTACATGCAGGGCCTAGACTCTAGGCCCTAGAAGATCCAAGTTACATGTACCAGGGTTGTCTTCACAGTGCCTGGTACACGGCAAGTTCTCTTCAGGGAGCACCTACTTAAAAAGGAACAGCATCCATTGCCCTCACTGGACACACAACCGTACAACTCACAAGTAAAGGGGCTCTGAGCCCCAGCATCCCTGTGTGGTCTGAGGAGCCCTTGGTCAGGAGCTGTAATGTTCCAATAGAGAGATCTCTGGCTAGAAGCTCTGTCCTGCTGTGTGGACCCGGTATGGGAAGGTAGGTCCTGAAAAGAGCAGGCTGAAGGAGGCTTCTAGCTAGCAGAACCAGTGAGAGGGAGTGCCCGGGCAATGTTGAGGGCAAGCATGCAGGCCATTCCACCTATCTGCTGCTAAACATGGGAGCTGGCATTTGTGCCAGAATGCCAACCCTGCTCCACAGAGATAATGGCAGCTTGGTTCAGTGAGGAATGAGATCAGACAAAGAACAGTCTCTGTGTTCACTAGCCAGGCTAAAAGAAAACAGCTGGGTGTGACTGTCTCGCTCTCTCAAAAAGGGCATGAATGGTTCCATGACCTCCTTGCCCATCTCCTTATCCCCTGGATGTCACTGTACCTTTAAGGTAGGGATGGGAAACCTTTTCCCCAAGGGCCATTTGGATATTTATAGCACCATTAAAGAGCCATAAAAAATTATCAGCTTAAAAACTAGCATTCTATATTTGGTCAAGCATTTCATTAAATCACCCCTAATCTGATACCTTTCTACTCCCATAAACAGTCTTGGAAACCCAAGGAGCGGAGCAGGATGGGGGTGTGCACTGTGAGCTGGCATCAGATTGATGACAAGGAGTTTGGTTTAGTTGAGTTGAGTGCGATGGCTGGAACTGCTGCTCTTTGGTGAGGTGTGTGATGGTGGCTGGTATGCGGATTTTTCAGGCTTTTTAAAGCACACAGGTCAGATGTCCTCTGACTTATGCTTTAAGGCTTTCTGGCTTGGTAGATGCAAGAGCACCCCTCTGCCCTTGGCTGAAGCTCTCCAAATTAACAAGTGACAAAGTCATAGCTTGGCAGGATTCACAGTGTTCTCACCTGGCCAAGTCAACCTTTTGCTTTTATAACCTTTATTTCTGTGTGGGGAGACTCAAATAAGACTATCACCCACCTGGGCATTCAGATGCTGCAAGTTCACCTTGAGAAGGAAGCAAATCTATCCTTTCACTTCTTAGTGTTTTTTGTTAGATTCCATTAAGCTAGCCCTCTAGTACATGGCGTAAATATACTATAAAATATAATGAGAAGACTGTGGGTAATGAGAGTAGGCTATTGGGAACAGGAAAACTGTAATAGAAATAAAAATGTTAAAACACAATCTAAAGAATATAAGCGATTTCATCAAACAACATACAAAGAAATTGCTGAATGAGAACTGTTTTGCTATACCTTATATTGCACTTAAAATAGAATAATATATATCTTTTAAGTTATCACAGCCTTCACCCATTACACAGTTCCAAAACCACTACCGCATTTTAGATATTTGTTAGAAGAACACCCCACTCTTTCAGTACTAAATTCTAACTTAGTTAGTTAGTGCCTGTTGCTATCAAATCAATGCCAACTCATAACGGCCCTGCAGGACAGGGTAGAAGTGCCCAGTGAGTTTTCAAAACTTTAACTCACTATGAGAGTAGAGAGTTCAAACTTTCTCCCTCTATAGAGTGCTACTATACCAGAAGTAGCTCACAAGTCGATGCCTGCACGACATAGACATTCACTCTTTCAGTTTAGAAGGCTTTTGGTTATTAGGTGCTTTAAGCCAGTTCCAATTCATAGTGATCCCTGTACAACAGAAAGAAATGCAGCCTTGTCTTGCACCATCTTCAACCTAAATTTGAGCCTTGTATTGCCAAAATTAATTTTTGAGCCTTGCTTTTTAGAAGGATTATAGGAGGAAACAATGAAAACAGTTAAAGAAGTAGGTGACGGAATCGAGGAATAAGTCTCCAGAGTTTGGTATTATTGTATTAAGAAACAGTTTTAGTGCCTTCTCCTAATGTAATAGAAATAAGGTCTTTTCTCAACCGAGGAAATAGGCTTAAATCAGAGCTAATAGCCTTTCTGTTGTCACTAAATGTGTGAAGTGCAGCTGCCCTCAGCTATGTCCCCTTATTCAGAAGAGAATTCAATTTGTTCAACCAAGTGAGTTAATTGACTTTTTCAGGCCACAGTTCCACCCCTCGTTTAGTCACTTTGGTGGGAACATCCAGAGCTAGACCTTTGGGCAGAGGCAGACTCTTCAGAAACCTGGGGACCCATAAATGGGTCTAAGGGAAGGTGTGTTGAAAGCCAATTGAGGAAATTGCTTTCAAAGATCCCTGGAAGCTGAGGGGTGGTTTGAACACCCAGGAGCACCTGAAAAGACTTACTCAACACAGACTTGAAAACTATAAAGTACAGTTCTGCTCTGCATGCTGGGAGCCACAGTGAGTTGGAACAGATTTGATAGCAGCTGTTTTTTGTTATCTTTACCCTTAGGATCTGCACTGACAGTGATGTCCCTATTTTCTCAGGATAGCTACGTGGAACTCTTGTTTCACCAGGGTCTGTATTCTGATGGCTAGTTAGTGGACCTCTGCCATGCGGGCAGCTATGTTTCTGGGACATGCAATGCAAATCTGATCAAGCCCATGAGGTTCGGAATTCGGGTTGTCTTGTTTTTGCTGTTTCCTCAAGCTCTTGGCTTTTGACAAGGTGTAATATTGCTACTCTTCTCTCTTTTGTCTTAATGTAAAATATATGGGTTTCTCCTCTCTTACGGTTTTTGCCCTACACGACTTCCAACTGCCCCAGGTTTTATTGTATGTGTACTAACAATTCTCAGTCAATTGTAAGTGAGCTAGCTCATGAGTAATAGTGCGAGAGCAAACATGTAAATCATAAGAACAGTTGGAACTTATGAGGACTTACTGCTGAAAAGCAGATTTTTGACAAAACATATTTGGAGATAAGTGAAAAATCATCCAGAGTAGAACACACAATTCAAACTTCCTACTGTGAGGTCGATGCCGGCTCACAGAGACTCTATAGGACAGGGGTGTTGAGTTTCTAGACTGAAACTCTTTTCAGGAGTAGAAGCCTCCATCTTTCTCCCAGAGAATAAGGTTATGGACATTCAGCATCCCAGAGTTCCATTATCTCTAGTAAAAGGTTCATCAAAAAGACACATTCAGTCTACTTCAGTCACACGGTTTTGCCAAACAAAAAAGCGAGTGAATGCTAATCTAATTGATACAATGGAGGGTAGCATCAGGAGAAATATTTCTTTCTTAAAGTTGTGTCTCCCCTGCAAGGTTTCTCAGAGCAAATCATAAAAGGCATCATTCTGGAGCTCTGTTTTCATGGCTTTTAGGACAAGATTTGAAGCTGGAAGGTTGCAATATTTTACTTCATAGCAAGTAATGAAGGTGTTTAAATTTTGATGAGTATACAGTCCTGAATCTATATACTATGACACTATATATGTAATCATTCAGAATATCTTCCAGTAGGCATCAAAAAAGACACATGCTCTAGACACGAGAAAAATGATCATAGGCAAAGAGAAAGTCAGCCCAAAGGAAGTGCGCTAGAGACAAAAGCAAACATCCCTGCGTCCTTGGCATCCACTGCCACTGCTCCCCAGGTGAATTTAAGATGCAGCCAAGGTCTGACCCTCTGCTTTCTGCCGACCTGATTTTCTCTTATGCCTAACTTTAATGTTGGTGTAGGTCTGGAGCATGTATCAACTGCTAGAAGGATATTCTGCATGATGAAGTCCGGGGGCATCACAAATAGGTAACATGCTCACTGCTACCTAACTGTTTGGCAGCTTAAACACACCCAGAGGTGCCTTGAAGGAATGTCCAGTGATTTACTTCTGAAAACTCAGCCCCTGAAAACACTCTGGAGCACAGTTCTCCTCAGACACACATGGCATCCCATAAGTCAGACTCAACTCGATGGCAAATGGCTTCACTTATTGGGGATTTTTTTAGATACTATATATTTTCATGACTTCAAAACATAGTTCTGCTTGGCTGGGGTATTTTTTTAAACTTCCCATGTGACTCTTATCTGCAGCCACAGTTTCAAACAACTGGCTTAATTTATGTAATAAATTGACTCTTTTTTTGTTTGTTTGTTTCCCTGGCATAGTTTCATGATACTCTTCTCTGCTTCAGGACTTTTGCCCATAGATTTTATGGTAGATACATGCATTTACTGGTCCTAGTGATAGTGTGGGTAGTAGAAGCCAAGAGAAGGTCAAGAAAGTGGATGACATTATTTGGGCTGTAAGGAAAACTTTACAAATCCATCGGTCATTTGTGAAAATGTCTTTTCAAAATACTGTAAGCTAGATCAGCTTTGAACTTGCACCTGTCTTTGAGTTTTGACAATCCATACTTATTAGTGTCCAGCAAAGGTTACAGATACCTAATTTTCTTTGAACAAAGCAGAAGTTGATAAGTATTTCAAACACTTGGACACGTCACAAAGTATGTATAAATTATTGAAAATGAAACTAGTTTTCTGTGGAAACTTTCAGAGAAAAGTGTATGAAGTTCAGATAAATCACCAGCTATGAGATCAGCCTTTATTTCTTCAAGCTGAGTGACCCAGCCCAACAGAACCAGAATTTCTTCCATCCCCTCCCCAACCTCATATGTAGCAAGTTCAATAAATTTGTGGAGAAATAGAATTAAAAGATAATGGAAAGGCTGAGCCCCGGTGGCATAGTGGTTGAGTTCAGAACTGCAGCCCACGGGCTTAGTGATTCAAATCCAGCAGCAGCTCTCCAGGAGCAAGGCTGGGTAGCTCCCATGACCACCAGAGGGCAGTGATGCCCCCCCCAAAAAAAAAGATAATGGAAGTTTCCATATCTTTTTGTTGGCCCTTCATATAAGAGGCTATAATATGCAAGGGTAATCAGGATTTTTGGAATGATGGGTCCCTTTCATGCCCTACAATATTGATGGTCCCAAACTATCTTTTGTCTTTATAATTCTCAGCTACTGAATGACCAAGACAATGTTGTGTATAATAATTGACTAAAGTGTAGTGTTTGGGGCTCACATTAAATCCTCGCTCCAACTTAAGAACAATTAATTCCTACATCATGGTCCTGCTCAATACTTGGCCTCAGGAAGGGAACACAGAAGATATGGGTACTCTAGTAAAATGTAGTGAAGGATTTTGATGGTTCCTGCAATCAGATAAATAGAATCTGGTATCTTAAAGACAGAGCTCCAAACAAGCAGCCATTTAAGTGAAATGTTAACTAAATTCACTTGGAAGAAGCTCACCATTGTCAGTCATCGAGAGATTGTAAATCACATAATCTGGAGTTGAAGGAGGGGTTAGTATAAAAGTCTAAATTGTGAGAATCCAGTTTGCATAAGGCTATAGATGACAGTGGGAACCCAAGATTCATTTGTGGGAACTACATACAAAATAAGCCTCTGGTGAGCTGCATCTATCCACAATAGAGGGATGGGAGGAAAGCGCTTACTAAACTGAGTGCAGTGGAGAGATGAGTACAGAAGACGAAAGGGATAAACCTGACTTGAATAGTTAAAACCTCATCAGTTGATCCTTCTGGACAAGATCTGATTCTCAGCATTTTCTCTAACTCTTTGGGTTTTTTGTTTGCTCATATTAGGGTTCATCCCAGATGTGTTATGTCACTAGGGTTCACGATCTTGAAGTTGTATTCTATGTTTTTCTGTGTTTTGGGGTATATGAAACCCAGGATCAATGAACCCTGGAGCAGTAAGTAGAGTAGGAATTTCATTCAAGGTGGGGACAGGGGGGCATCAGAAGAGGGGTTATATAAAAGGGAGACAAGATCCAGAAGTCCAGGAAGGAAAATGTTTGGAAACTGATTGTGGTAACAGTTGTACAACATTGCTTGACATGATTGAACTATGGAATAATATATGGTATCTACATTAATTCCCAATTAAAATAATTAAATAAAAGGGAAGGGGGAGATAAGTAAAACAAAGGTTCGTGAAGTGGGGAAAAAGCACTGGCTAATAGACTCCCTTTTACCATTTACCAGTGGCATGAACAGCTTCTATGTACACCCTTACTCCCAGCACAACTGATTTTCCAGATCCCTGAGGCAAGCCAGCCAGCCAGATATCTTACCTTGCTGGCCTTTGGGGCCCTGCATGTATAGCAGACCATGTAGGCAACTTGTGATCACTGTACCCAAGCTAAGTTTGCTACCAATTTGTTTCCTCCTCTTTCCTTCTTTCCTGCTTTCTTCTTTGGTACTCGAACATTCATGTGCCACACACACACTCCCTCCCCGCATCAGACACATGTACACAATAACACTACCAAAGGAGTAGGAATACCTACCTAGAGTGGTTTGATTTATTCCCCCTTTGGGTTTTATACTTCTTTTTACTTATTTATTTATTTTTTAATCATTTTATTGGGGGCTCATACATCTTTTTCACAATACATAAATAAACATACTGTGTCAAGCACCCTCACATATCCACTTCTATTATCATTCTCCAATTGTCCGCCTTTTCCCTTGAGCCTCTAGTATCAGCTTTTCCATCCCTTCCCCTCTTCCCCTGCTCTCTCCTCCCCACCAATCCTCAATACTTTATACATTGTTATTGTTCTGTCATATCTTACACTGCCTGACCTCTCCCCCAACCCACTCCTTTGATGCCTATCCTTCAAATAGGAACTTATGTGTATATCCTTGCAGTTGGTTCCATCTCTCTACCCCACCTTCTCTCTACCTTTCCAGCATCTCCAATCTAACCATTGGCCCAAAGGGGCTCATCCATCTTGGTTTCCCCATATCTCCAGCTTCCCTCTATACTAGTGTACCTTCTCCAGTCCATCTGGATTTGTAAGGTAGAGTTGGGACCATGATGGTTGAGGGGGGAGGAAGGCTTCGGGAACCAGAGGAAACTTGTGTGCATCATCACTGCCCGGTTGCTCTTGACTGGTCTGTCTCCTCCCCGTGACTCCCCTATAAAGGGGTGACCAATTACCCACCAGTAGGCCTTAGGTCCCTACCCTTCTCTCCCCCTCCTTTGTAATGATGTGATTCTTGTTCTTTGATGCTCGATATCTGCTCCCTTCGACTCCTCTTGATCACACATGCTGGTGTGCTTCTTCCATGTGGGCTTTGCTGTTTCTGCGATGAATGGCGACTCGAATACCTTCAAGTCTTTGAGATTCCAGGCATTCAATCTTTTGGTAGCTGGGCACCATCTGTTTCTTCTACTCTGCTTGGCTCTGTATTCTTTTGTCTTCAGCTATATCAGGAGTCAATTGGTCCATTGATTTTGATTTTTGTTCTTTGATACCTGATTGCTTCAGCACCTCATGATCGCAAGGCAAGTGAGCTTCTTTTATAGTAGGTTTTGTTGCTCCTGAGCTAGATGGCTGCTTGGCTCAAGCCTTTTAGACTTCAAGCCTTTAGATGGCTCAAGCCTTTAAGACCCCGGATGCTACTTCTTTTGATAGCTAGGCACCATCAGCTTTCTTCACCATACTTCCACATATCCTCAGTGGGCACCTTGGGGATGTGTGTACACAGTGATATATGTGTTTTTCCCCCCATTTGATGTCTATTGCCTACACCTTTCACCACTTTCACCACCATGTGACCACACTGGCTGTTGTGCTTCTTCTGTGTGGGTGTGGTCTCTTTTCAGGTAAATGGTCCATTGTTTGTCTTTAGGCTTTCAAGACCCCAGATATATCCTTTGATGACTGGGCACCATCAGCTTTCTTCACCACATTTGTTTGTGCACCCATTTTACTTCAGTGATCATGTTGGGCCAGTGAGCCTCGAGGAATGCCAGATTCATAGAACAAAGTGTTCTTGCATTGAGGGAGCACCAGGGTGAGGGCCCAAGATCCATGTGCTACCATAATATTTGGCCTATAGATATGTTCTTAAATTTATTCCCCTTTTAATAGATAGAATATCTATTCTATCTTCTCCACTCTCATGCCCCCAGGAATCATTTGCCCAGTCCTTTCTGTAGCACAATGGGTCTCCAGAGGGATGCATTCCTCTGAGCATCATGTGTCGGCGTGGGGCTTGGACCAGCTCTCTTCCTCTTCCTCCCTTCTTGTCTTTGTCCCTGTGGGTGTGGGATGCTGGCCCCTCCCCCACCCTGTTCGCTGCCATGCCCACTACTAGGGATGGAGTCCAACTAACACTGGTTGTGTCCAGCTCTGTAGCTCTCTCTTTTCTTGCATCCTTCCATGCATCCATGCTGTCCTCATTATTGGGTGCTTCATGGTAGGAACTGCTCACCCAATCCGGTTTCTGCGGAAACAAGACCAGTACTCCCTCCCTGGGTGGATTAGTGGCCCATTCCCTCTGTTCTCCTTTCACTTTTGAACTCCCTTTTATCTCCCCTCCACCCCCTCATCCTTCTCCCATTTCTGTGTTGCATCCAACGTGTACCTCCCTGGGTTTGGTCCACCCTCCTCCCCTTACCCTATCTCTTGGGCCAGCTGTTATGGTATAGGAGTCTTCTCTTTTATACTCACCATACTGTTTCTACTTACCTCAGGGGGCTCATGCAGTACTTATCCTTTTGTAATTGACTGACTTCGCATAGTATAATTTCCTCCAGTTCTTCCCATGCAGAGATGTGTTTCATGTGCTCGTCTGAGCTTTTGAGTGAGGCATAGTATTCCATTGTGTGTAGGCCCTGTTGTTTTATATGTTTTATATGTTTGGGGCCCTTGTCACAAATCAGTTGTCTATATGCTAATGATTTTATTTCTGGGTTTTCTATTCT
The DNA here is from genome assembly GCA_004026705.1 of Nesogale talazaci. Lineage (NCBI taxonomy): Eukaryota > Metazoa > Chordata > Mammalia > Afrosoricida > Tenrecidae > Nesogale > Nesogale talazaci. The sequence continues at coordinate 147,846 of PVJH01000332.1, read as the reverse complement.
TTTCCATTGATTCTTTTCCATATATCTGTCATTATGCCAGTACTATGCTGTTTTGACAACTATGGCTTTGTAGTAAGTGTGAAAATCAGGTAAAGCCAGCCCTCTGACTGTGTTCTCATCCTTGAGGAGATCCCTGCTAATTCTGGGCCTTTTCCCTCTCCATATGAAATTTGTTGTCAATTTTTCCAGTTCTCTGAAGAAGGTCATTGGTATTTGGATTGGGATAGCATTGAATTTATAAAGTGTCCTGGGTAGGATAGACATCTTTACTCTATTGAGCCTACCAATCCATGAGCATGGAATATTCCTCCACTTGTGGAGATCACTTTTTGTTTCCTGTAGTAGGGTTTTGTAGTTTTCATTGTATAGGTCTTTTGTTTTTTTGGTTATATATATACCAAGGTACTTCAATTTATTCTTGGCTATTGTGAATGGTACTGCCTTCTCGATCTCCTCTTCTGTGTTCTTGTCAGATGTGTAGAGCAGAGCAATCGACTTCTGTTTGTTGATCTTGTATCCTGCCACTCTTCCACATTCCTCTATCACTGTTAGTACTCCGGATGTGGAGCTCTCAAGATTTGCAATGTACAGGATCATGTCATCAGCGAATGATGATAATTTGACCTCCTCCTCTCCCATTTGGATACCTTGGATGTCTTTCCGTTGTCTTATGTTATTTGCTAAGATCTCTAGTACTATATTGAATAGTAGTGGGGATAAGGGGCATCCTTGTCTAATCCCCTTCTTCAGTGGGATTGATTTAGTCTTTACTCCATTGACTATTATGTTAGCTGTCGGCTTCTCATAGATAGCTTGCATTAACTTGAGGAACTGTCCTTCTATTCCTATCTGTCTGAGCGTCTTGATTAGGAAAGGGTGCTGGATGTTGTCAAATGCTTTCTCTGCATCTATAAATATCATCATATGGTTCTTATACTTCATCTTATCACTATGATATATAATATTGATGTATTTACGGATGTTAAACCATCCCTGCATCTCTGGGATGAATCCTACCTGATCCTGGTGGATTGTGCCTTTTATATATTTTTGTATTCTATTGGCCAATATCTTGTTGAAGATTTTTCCATCTATGTTCATTAGAGCTATTGGTCTATAGTTCTCTACTCCGGTGGGATCCCTTCCCTGTTTGGGTATCAAAGTGATACTGGCTTCATAAAATGAGTTAGGGACTTTTCCATCCTTCTCTATACTCTGGAAAACTTTGTGAAGGATTGGTGCCAGCTCCTCCCTGAAAGCCTTACAGAATTCTCCTGTGAAGCCGTCTGGTCCAGGAACTTTTTTTGTTGGTATATTCTTGATAACCATATCTATCTCTTCTCTTGTTATGGGTTTGTTTAGCTCCTTGACCTCTATTTGGGACAGTCTAGTGAGGAATTGCTTTTCTAGGTATTTGTCATTGTCTTCCAGATTGTTGAACTTGTTGGAGTACAGATTTTCATAGTACTTTGTGATAATCCGCTAAATTCATTAGGGTCTGTTGTGATTTCCCCCATTTCATTCCTCAGCCTGTGTATTGTTTCTTGTTCTTTCCTTTCTTTGGTCAGATTTGCCAGTGGCCTTATTGATCCTTTCAAAGGACTGACTTTTGCTGCATATGCTGCAATTTTTTGCATTGTTTTTTTGTCTTCCCAGTGGTTCAGATCTGCCCTAATTTTTATTATTTCTTTTCTTTTACTGTTGGAGGGATTATTCTGCTGGCTCTGTTCTAGTTGTTGGAGTTTTTGTGAGAACATGTCTGCCATAAGACTCTTCCTTTTTCATATATGCTCCTATTGCAATCAGGCTACCTCTGATAACTGTCTTCGCAGTATCCCAGAGGTTTTGATATGAAGTATTCTCATTCTCATTAATTTCTAGAAATATTTTGATCTCCCTTCTAATCTGGGTCAATACCCATTCATGCCGCAGAAGTTCGTTATTCATCCTCCAACTGTTTGCCCTCGTTTTACTACTGGCCCTTTTATTAATCTCTAGCTTTATGGCATGGTGGCCAGAGAAGGAAGTCTGTATGATCTCTATGTGTTTGAATGTACTTATGCTTGACTTGTGTTCCAGCATGTGGTCGATTTTTGAAAATGTGCCATTGTGGACTTGAGAAGAATGTGTATTTTTTTGCATTTGGATGGAAGGCCCTGAATATGTCTATCAGATCTAGTTATCTTATTGTGGTATTTAGTTTTGTAGCCTCTTTGCTGAGCTTCTTTCCCAAAGATCTGGCTTTCTCTGATAGTGGCATGTTAAAGTCTCCTACTATGATTGTTGAGTCTATAACATCTTTTTTCATGTTCTGGATAGTCTGTTTGACAAATTCCGCGAGTCTCTCATTTGGCACGTATATGTTTATTATGCTCACTGGTTCCTGGTGAAGTGTACCCTTGAGCATTATAAAGTGCCCCTCCTTGTCTCTTTTTATGTCTTAAACCTTGAGGTCTGTTTTATCTGAGATTAGGATTGCGACCCCTGCTTTTTTTGATTCACCATTAGCCTGATATATCCTCTTCCACCCTTTTATTCTTAGTTTATTCTTGTCTGATAGCTTAAAATGTGCTTCCTGCAGGCAACAGAGCAAAGTGTTATGTTTTCCAAGCCAGTCAGCCAACCTCTTTATTTTAATGATGGAATTCAGGCCATTTACATTTAGAGTTGTGATCCCAATCTGTGGGTTCATCGCTGGCCTTTTGTGTTTTTTTGGCATGTGTGTTTTATTGTTCCCCTTTTCATAGCTCTGTTGTGTTTTCATTGGGGGCTTCTTTATTGCTATGTTTTCTCCCTGTGGCTGTATGTTCTTGGTGATTGGGGTTAGTCTGTTGGCTCCTGGGTGAGGTTGGAGTATAGGATGTTCTCCTGTTTGTGCTTGGTGGGTGTTGATCTTCTGGCCATAATGAATCAGCAAGGATTTTCCTCAGGGTTGGGTTTCTCACGGCATATTCTTTGAGTTTTTCCTTATCTTGTAAGACCCTTATTTCCCCATCTATCTTGATAGATAGCTTTGCAGGGTAAAGAATTCTAGGGGAGGAGCTGTTTTCCTTCAACTTCTGAAAGATATTGGTCCATTCTCTTCTCCTCTTCATGGTTTCTGTTGATAGGTCTGCACATATTCATACCTGAGAGCCCTTATATGTGACCATCCTCTTTTCTCTTGCTGCTCTCAGGATTTTCGCTTTTTCCTCGAAGTTGGATAGTTTATTATATGTCTTGGTGAGTTCTTCCTTGGGTCTAGTGGACTCGGTGTCCTCTCTGCTTCCTGTAGAGGCTGGTTCTCATTCATTTGGTTGGGGAAATTTTCTTTCAGAAATTCCATTGCTAAAAATTCCATTGTTAGCTGTTGATTTCTTCACCATGTCTTGTTCTGGTAAGCCAATGATTCGTATGTTGTTCCTTTTCATATCATCACTCATTGATCTTGGGTTTTCCCCTGTCTTTTTTATTATCTTATTGATTGTCTTTCACGTTTATTGAGGTCAATCTGGTTGTCTTCAAGATCACTGATATGAGTCTCAGCCTCATCCAATCTATTCATGAGATCAGCAACCCTGCACGCAGCCTCTGCTATTTCTCCTGTTAACTCCTGTATTTCCCTCTGGTGCTTGATCCTCATTCCTGCTATTGTGCTCTTCATCCCCTCTATCATTGCATCCTTTGTCAGTGTAGCTTCCTTCATCTCTTTTATTTCTCCTACCAATCTCCTAAGAATTTCTTTTTGTGGCAGATCCATATCAGATTTTTCTATGAGTGTAATGAGATCTGTTGCTCTGGTTTGTCTTTCTTGTTTACTTATTAGTATTGATGTGGTATTCTGTTGTTCACGTGATGTCTTTGAAGAGGTTGGCACCATGTTCCTTGGTTACCAAAGGCTCTTGTGTACTTTCAGAGTGATTGGTGTTGGGCAGCTCAGGACTCACACTAGAGTATGCGGGTGGCAGCCCTCCAGGCAGTACAAGATCCACGCCACCTGGCTAGAGGCAGTGCGCGACTCAGGAGGCCTGTCTCCCAAGCTAGGGAAGGTGGGAGGAGGCCCATAGGGCCGTGAGAAACTCAAGAGGCCAGGCTCTCAAGCCAGGGAATGCAGGAATTGGATCACAGGGCAGAGCCAGACTCAATGGCCAGGCTCCCCAGCTAGGGAAGGCTGGAGGAAGATCGCAGGGCAATGCCAAACTCAAGGGGGCAGGCTTCCCAACTAAGAAAGGCCAGAGTAGGACCCCAGGACAGTGCCAGACTCAAGCGTCCAGACTCCTTAGCTAGGAGATGCAGGTGGAGGACCGCAGGGCAGAGCCAGGCTCAAGGGGCGAGGCTCCCCACCTAGGAGAGGCCGGAGGAGGGCCGCAGGGCAGAGTCGTTGTCACACGTGTTCTGCTCTCCAGATCTCGATTGCCTCTACAGAAGTGTGTTAGTGAGAGTGGATATCAGGCCTGGTCTCCCACGTGGCTTATGGGGGTGTGGGAGAAAGAAGTGAAAGAAAAGAGAAGGAAAAAAATAAAGGAGAGAAAGAGAAAAAATAAAGGAAAGGAAAAGAGGAAGAAAAATAAGAAGGGGGAAAAAATAAAACAAAAACAGAAAAATGGCACACGGGCTACACTTTCCGCCGAGGTCGGGTCAAATCTCCCACACTGCTGGTTCACGGCTTCTGAAGAGCTGTACGCGCCTACGCATTCCAGCATAGTCAGGTCTCGCACACCAATGTTTGCCTGCCTCACAAGAGCGGCACACAAGAGGGAGGGAGAAAGAAAGGAAAAGGGAGAGGAAAAGGAAAAAAAGTAGAGGAAAAAGAAAGGATAAAAATAATAATAGTACAACTAGGCACAGTTGGACTGAATTCCCGCATAGCAGATCAGGCGCCTCATGAGAGCCTTCAGGCACAGTCCTGTTGTCCTCGGCAACCCAGACCTGCTACACGCGAGCAGCACGCCGGCGAACAGGGAAAAATAAAGGAAAAAGAGAGAAACAGGGAGAGAAAAAAGAAAAGAGAAAAAAATGAAAAAGAAGAAAGAAAAAAAGGGGGGAGGAAGGGGGGAGGGGTGGCACAAAGCTCGTCGGGTCCGAATTCCAGCCCCTACACGTTTAGCCACAGACCGATCGCCGGTGCCAACGCAGACCTGCTGAACCAGAGCGGCAGGCAGTGTGAAAGAAGGGGGGCAGTGGGAAAGGAGGTGGCGCGAAGCTGATCTGGTCCGATATCCCACCCCTACACGTTCATTTACAGTCCGATCACCTGTGCCAACACGGGCCTGCTATTCCAGAATGTCATGCAGGGTAAAAGGAGGGGGAAGAAAGGGCAGGGAAATGGCACCAAGTTGGTCTGGTCCGAATTCCGCCCCTATGCGTTCAGCACAGTCTGATCGCCAGTCCCGACACAAACCTGCTATACCATAGCAGCCCATGGGATGGTGGGGAGGAGGAAGGGAAGAAAAGAGAAAAAAGAAAAAGGGAAAAAAGGGAGTGGGGTGGGGCTGAGGAATGGCATGGCTGGTCAGGTCTGAATTACAGCTGTGTTCAGCACTGTCCGATCGCCCACGCAGGCACAATCCTGCTATACCAAAGCCGCACGCGAAGGGGTGGGGAGGGTGGGGGGGTAGGAGAAGAAAAAGAAAAAAAGAAAAATTAGGGGGGTGTGGAATGACGAGAAACTAGTTGGACCCGAATTCCAGGCCCTACGCGCTCAGGCACTGTCCGATCGCCCGCCTATACCTAAGCAGGACACAGGGTAAAAACAGGGAAGGAAAAGGGCTGGGGGAAACTGGCGTGAGGCTGATCAAGCCTGAATTCCAGGCCCTACACGTTCAGGCACTGCCCGATCGCCCATACCAACACAGGCCTGTTATATCAGAGTGCAGGAGGGGGAAAAGGGAGAGTGAGAAAGAAAAAAGAATAAAATAAAATTTTAAAATTTTAAAAATTAAAATATATATAAATGGGGGGGGGGGGAGGAATGGCAAGAAGTTGGTCAGGTCCTAGTTCCAGCCCCTACGCGCTCAGGCACTGCCCGGTCGCCGTGCTACACCAAAGCAGGACGCAGGGTAAAAGCAGGGAGGGAAAAGGGCGGGGGGGCGGAAATGACACGAAGCTGATCAGCCCAAATTCCAGGTCCTACACGTTCAGGGACTGTCCAATCTTCCCGCTATACCAAAGCAGGATGCAGGGTAAAAGCCAGGAGGGGAAAGGGCGGGGGGAGGAAAATGGCGCGAAGCTGATCGGCTGGAATTCCAGGCCCTACGCATTCAGGGACTGCTCGATTGCCCGCCACACAGGGGCAGCGCACGCTCTCCCACAGGGAGAAGCAGGCCCCTATCACCTCCCACGCTCCACAGGGGTGGCTCCCCGCAAGTTAAAGAGCCCGACTACCTGCCTTCCCCAAGACCCAGGCCGGGGCAGGGTGCGGCGCAGTGGTGATGGCGGCTCCCTCTGAATGGGAACTCAGTTATGCTGGGAGCCGGGCCCGCCAACCAGGCAGGGAGCAAGTACAGCCGCGCGGGTGCTGGAGCCAGCCTCGGCACCCGTGCTGGGTGCCCCAGCCCAGGCAGTCAAAGCTATCCCTGTTTGGGGTCTGGATGGTTGCCGGTAGGGAGCCGAGCGCAGTCGCTGCTTGCCCCTGCACGGAGGGACCATGGGAGATGAGCGGTTCCCCTACGTGGCAGTCGTGAGTGGGCCTCTGCTATGTAGTGATCAGAAATTGTCCTGGGACGCTCCACAGCCTGGCCATCCTGTTCCTGGGCTGCGGTCAGGCGAGACGGTGGACTGGGGGAGTCACTGTCTGACACTAAGGTCTCGTCGCCAGCGGGAAATCTCAGAAAAAAGACTTAGATCCCTGGACTTGAGAAAAAGCGGAGTGGGCAGGGTCCCCTCCTGGGTTGGGCGGCCCACCTGTAGGGACCTTTCCACTCACCAGAACTCTTCCCTTTGACCTCCCAGACACCAAACTCACTGGGGCTCCTGGTGCAGGCTGCTTACCTCAGCGCCATCTTGCCCACTCTGGGGTTTTATACTTTTATTATTCTTTTCTAGTTCTTTCCCACTCTCTCTTCCAGTATGACATCACCTCTTGAGTCTACATGTGTTTCCCAGGGGAAAGCAGGGGGACATGTAGATTGAGGTACACCCATGTAAGCTAGGACTCCCCTGCCCCATTCTTAGTGCACAGACCCTCAGCACACTGCTATAGTAACAGAACTCCAGCACCACACCCAAGCCACACACCAGTCTTCTGTCTCTCCTTTTCTTCTATGCATTCACCCATGTTTTATCAGTTTTATTAGTACTTTATCCACATGTAATAAATTCAACCATATCAAGAAGAGTTATACAATTGTCATATTCAATTCAATTCTAGAATATTTTCTACTTGTAGCCATTGTTATTCATGTAATTTTTTTAAATTGTGGACAAAGTATATACAACAGAACATTCTTCAATTCTATAATGTCTATTTTTATAATTCACCTAACTGATTATAACCTTTGTACTGTACAGCCATTATTGATATTCCTTTCCAAATGATTTTCCATAAACTCAATATCCCCTATGCAACAACTTGCTCCCCTTCACTTATGGTAACTCTTGGTCAATTGCAGTTTCTCTTTTGCTGTTTAGTGTAGTTTTCTTTATATAATATTCATATAGATGTACTTCCATGGTTAATCACTTTGGGGGGCCATCATTGTCCTCTCGTGGTCATGGGAGCTACCCAGTCTTGCTCCTGGAGAGCTGCTGCTGGATGTGAACCACCAAGCCAATGGGCTGTAGTCCCGCACTCAACCACTACGTCACCAGGGCTCAGCCCCTAAATCACTTTTTAAATGAATTGTGTAATCACAGTCAGTTCAAATGCCCCTTCTCCCTTCCTGCATTCATTGTCTCCTTCCAATTCCCTTACTTCTGCTCTCCACCCCACCCCACTACAGCTCTTATAAACCTTTACATCAGTTATTATCTCTCTGCATCTACATCTTTGCTTCACAAACCAGGAAACCCAACGGAAACAAAAGATAAATAAAACAAAAAATAAAGTGGTAAGTATAAAGTAATAACAATAATATAAAATTTTTAAAAATACAAATAATGAGTAAGAAAAAAAAAAGACCACCATCAATTTGTTAAAAGCCAGGGAAGAAATTTTTGTCATAGAACAAACCAGAAATACCTGCACCTAGAACAAATTCAGGTGGGGTCAAGAGGGAGGGCAACTGACTGATTTTCAAGTTCAACCCAGTATAATCAAATTTGCAGTGGTCTCTATCTGATAGTAAAGCTGTCTGAGACCCTTGCCTGTGGCTAGAAGGAACCTTCCAGCTGCTTAATCTGACTAGATGCTCTGCAGATGGGTTTTGGGCTCCCACTGTCATCCATAGCATTCTACAAATTGGGTGCTCACAATTTAAGCTCTGATACTTTTCTGTTTGTCATATTTGGATTTTGTTATCATCATCTTTGGATCACACAAATTGATGTGCTTCTGCCGTGTGGATTCTTTGACTTTTCATTTAGATGGTTTCTTGTTTGAATACAAGCCTTTAAGATGCAGGAACTATTCTAATCGACAGGCAGGCACCATCTCGCTTTGCTCATCACACTTTGCTGTAGCAGCCTTATCCTCAGCGGTCACTTCATGAAGGTGAGTATCAAGCAGGGCCATGTTATCTGAACTAACTAGTCTTGGGTTGGAGTTAGAGTTAAGTGGGAACCCAGAATCCATCTGCTTATCCATGGGATATCATGAGTCAGGTTTACTTTGACCACAATACCAACAACAGCAACAAATCAACCAGCAAACAAACAAAAGGCATGAAAACAAAAACCCCAAAAAACAAAAAAATTAAACCTTGCATTCACATGTTACTGTTCTTTTTATCCTTGAGTTTTCTTCCCTCTTTTATCTTCTCCTTTTCTCATCTTCCTTCCTGCTCTTCTTTCTCTTTTTTCCTTTAATTCTTATTATAAACACAAACAAATCTTCTCCATGTAGCTTGAATATTTGCCTATACATTTCTCTGCTGAATTCAATACCTCTTTCTGCAATCTCTCTTTTTCCTCATGAGCTATATTTTCATGAAAACTGTTTATTTGGATTATGTCTCTTAAAATGAATTTTCCAATTACTTTTATGATTCTGTTAGCCTATCCAGATGCCTGCTGATTATTACTATCATTGCTTTTATTTATCCACACTCTGCTTCCCTACTTGATTGATTTACCCATCTCTATCCTTTTTTCTCCATTTATCAGCATGTTTTACAATGCCTATTAGACCTTTTCCACCTCACTAGATTGACCTAACTACCCCTGTATGGCTAACTAGCTCACACACCACTAATAACTGTACCACAATGCCTCAGAAACAGCAGACAGCTGCAGCACACTAAACAAAACCTCAAGGAAACAAACACACAAAGCATCCAAACCAAGTGGAGTGCTCTGAGAAAGAGGCCCTGGAACTACCAGGAACAGGATTCAAAAGAATTATGTTCATGTCCCTTCAAGGGATGTGAGAAACAATCAAGAGAACAATGGAAGAAAGTACATAATTAGAACCCTAAACCAAAAGGAATCCCAGAATATAAACAATGCGGTGACAGAATTAAGAAACATAATAAAAGGAAATAGCAGTAAGAAGTAGGAGGCAAAGGGCATTTATAGAGGTCTAAATACTGGTATGTATACATGCAAGTATATTCATATATAACATTGGGGAAATAGAACTATGTACATATATTTATAAATTTAGTATTAAGGTAGCAGATGGACATTGGGTCTCCACTCAAGTACTCCCTCAACTCAAGAACACTTTGTTCTAATAAGCTGGCATTCTGTGATGTTCAGCTTCCCAACAGGATCGCTTAAGACAAATGAGTGCCTAGCAAATGTGGTGAAGAAAGCTGATGGTGCCCAGCTATCAAAAGATAGAGCATCTGGCGTCTTAAAGGCTTAAAGACAAACAAGTAGCCATCTAGCTGAGATGCAACAAAGTCCACGTGAAAGAAGCTCACAAGCCTGTGTGATCACGAGGTGTTGATGGGTTCAAGTATCAGGCATCAAAGACCCAGAACAAAAAATTATATCAATGTGATGAGGGGATGTGCAGAGGGGAGACCCAAAGCCAATCTTTAGAAAATTGGACATTCCCTTATGGAAGGATCACAAGGAAAAGATGAGCCAGTTAGGGTGCAGAATAGCCTCGATGAAGCATACAACTTTCCTCTAGTTTTTTTTCTTTTTTTTTCCCCTCTAGTTCTTTAATGTTTCCTCCCCACTACAATTATGATCCCAATTCTACCTTACAAATCTGGCTAGACCAGAGCATATATACAAGTACAGAGACAACCTGGAACACAGGGAATCCAGGAAAAATAAACTCCTCAAGACCGATAATGAGAGTAGCCATCCCAAAGGGGAAAGGGAGTTTCGGGGAGGGGGAGGGGGAACTGATCACAATGATCAACATCCACTCCCTAGAGGATGGACACAGAACAGTGGTGAAGGGAGACATTAGTCAATGTAAGACATGAAAAAATAAATTATCAAGGGTATATGAAGAAGGGAGGAGGGAAAGTAAGCTGATAGCAAGGACTCAAGTAGAAAATGTTTTGAAAAAGATGATGGCAACAATGTACAAATATCCTTGATACAATGAATGGATGCATATATTGTGATAAGAGCTGTGTGAGCCCCCAATAAAATGATTAAAAAAGAAAGAAACATAATAAAACACCCAAGGAATATTATGGAAGAAAAGAAAATCAAATCTGTGAGCTTGAAGACAATCACTGATTGCAATTTATAAGAGAAATAATCAACAAAAAAAATGAAGGAATCCAAAGAGCCTGAGAATGATGTAGGGTACTCTCAAGAAGACAGTGACTTTTTATCAGAATCCTTCCTGGACCAAGAAACATCTACAGAGAAAATAATAGGAGAAATCACAGAGAGAATTGCCCCAAAATCAAAAATGAGGAGAAAATAATCATTCAAGAAGCTTAAGGAACCCCAAGTAGAATAGACCATAAAAGAAAAATAGCACATCATAGTCAAACTCTTCAATTTTATGGGAAAAGAATGAATGCTGAGGACAACTAAAGAAAGAAAGAGCACCTAAAAGGAAAACCCATAACATCTCAGCAGAAACAATGCAGACAGGAAGATTGACCGCTTTAGATTATTGAAAAGCAAATATACTACTTTGAGAACTAAGTTGTGTCTGATCTAAGTCAATATATTTTCTTTGGGGGGGGGGGTGGCATATCAATGCCCTCTGGTGGGAATGGGAGGCCCAATCTTGTTCCTGGAGAGCTGCTGCTGGATTTGAACTGCCAAGCCAGTGGGCTGCAGTCCCCCACTCAACCATTACACCACCAGGGCTCAGCCCTATATTTTCATTCTCCTTATATGCATTGAAAGCTGGATTGAGTAAGGAAAACTGAAGAAGAATTGATGTGCTTGAATATGCTAGCCAAAATATTGAAAGTGCCATGAACTGCTAAACATACAAACAGATCTGTCTTGGAAAAAGAAAGGCCAGCAAGGTTCTTAGAGACAATAACATGTTCCTAGTTGGACACTTTTGACCTAGCTCCTCTCCAGTTCTTGGTAATTCTGGCTGTGTGTTATAAACTTCCAGAACTTTGAACTCTGCTACTTCATTGGTCACACCTGATAGCATCAATGTAGCAACCCCACTAAGCAAATTGGTCTTTGCATTAAACTTGCCAGCTGCAGATTTAAGGATATGACATACTCCCTAGGCACCACTGGTGCCGTAGTGGTTATGTATGGAATTGCTTAGGTTCTTAATCACGATGTCAGTTCAAAATCACAGGCCACTCCTCATGTAAAAGATAAGACTTTCTACTACCTTAAATGGTTGCAGCCTAGGAAACCCACAAGGGTAGTTTACCCTGTCCTTTAGGGCTGTTATGCCTCGTCACCAACTGCACCAGTGAGTAAAGTCCTAGTGTGAAAAGAAGCAGATGATCCCCATTTCAAGGTTATGGAATTGGTGGTTGTTGGCCTTTGGTTGAGTGTTCCAAATGAATGGTGTCCTGGAACTACCATATATTTACTATTCTAAACCTTCCTTTGCTTTTTTCATCAGTCTGGCAGGCATTTTTCTATCTTTGTGAATGAGTCCTCAACCCTCATTATTCATGTCTTACACTTTTAATCTGTTCAAGCCACAATTCATGTATTGTGGTTTGAAAAGCTGGCTGTATACATATATAATTTCCTTTTCTCAATAGTGTTTTAAATTCTATTATTGGATAACTAAATATTATATCACTAGAGTTTACCTTGTTTCATGGAGATGATTTATAATGTTTTCCAATAAAATGATAATGATAGCTCTAAAATAAATCAGGGGCCTATATAAATGGATTTTGGCCACATTTAATCATAGTGCTAATGTAAGATAACTTTTTTCATTTAACATTTGTTTTATGCTTTTAATTGCTCTCTCCACAATATAACAGAACTCATTACCCCTTCTTTTATTTTCTGTTTCCATTTACCCTTCTTCCCTATACCATTTTTTTTTTTTAGAACTTTGTTTTTAACTAAATGCTGCCCTTTTAATTTTTGGATCATTGATGGTTCTAAGAAGTGCATACCCCCTGGGCTGAGCCCCGGTGGCCTAGTGTCTGTGCGTGGGACTGCGGCCCACTGGGATGGAGGTTCAATTCCCGCTCACAGGAGCAAAGGTTGGGCCTCCTACTCCCACCACCAGGGCAGTGATGCCTTAAAAAAAAAGTGCATACCCCCTTGATAATATTATTCAACTTGTAAACCTATTTGTTATTTGGTTGAAAGTTGATTAACTTCAGTGAGTTCAGTTCCAGATTTGAAGAGTTATTAAGGATCATAGTCTTAGAGGCCTCACTCATCTCCTTCTGATCAGGAAGCCTGGTCTATTTGATTTTTAGTATTGTTCATATCATATTCTCCTACTCTATCAGGAACTTCTTACAGAAGCATTAGATAGTGGTACCTGGGACCCATCAGAGTTGTAGAGTTAGGCCACTTGGTCTGTTCGGCCTTTGGACTACTTCCACGTGCTTTTGATTATCTTCACTCTTATTTGCTACTGATAGGGAGAGACTCTTAGTTTACCTTAGATGACCACTCCGAAACTTTTAAGAACTTAGTTGCTACTCACTAAAGTACAATGTAGAATATTTACTTTGTGAACTATACTGTGCTAATTGGCCTTGATGTCCCCAAGTTCATGAGCCCCAAGGCCCAGGGACTTATTCCCTCAAAAAGTTTTGTTCCAGCTATGTCTTCATAACTTTGCCCCTTGTATGTCCTACTATATTAATGGATATATTTGCAGCACACATCAGTATATTATGTAGAACTATCATCTGTTAGACTAATATCTGTTCATGGGCAGTCTTATTCTCCTTCCCACACTGTTCAGCTTCATGTCTATCTCTGCAGCGACTCGTAGATGGCTATTGGCACTTTTATTTCAGGACCAGGTGTATAAAAGCGTCACCTTGAACTCTTGTGCTTTTTCTAGTTTCCTTCTTTGCCTTGATCATTTTGTGCTAGCAACCTCCCTCTTTGTATGAAAGGGCTTCAACCGGTTCATAGAAAATGGTTTCTTGTAATTTTGTTTTACCACAAATGTTTTGAACCCTCATATGTATTACCACATTCTATATATCCATTCATTTGTTGATGGGCATTTAGGTTCTTCCCACGTTTGAGCTATTGTGAGTTGTGCTGCAGTGAATGTTTGTGTACAAGTCTATTTGTGAATCCCTGCTTTCGATTCCTTTGAGAATTGTGTTAGGCAGGGTTGACTAGAGAAACAAATTCAGAGACACTCACGTATGTATAATAAAGAGCTTTATAGAAAAGAGTTATTATGAGCGGGGCAATGGTCGTTCAGTGGTAGAATTCTCGCCTCCCAGAAAAGAGTTATTGTGTATTAAGAAAATGCCCCAGCCCAGTCCAGATCAAATCCATAAGTCCAATATTACCCTATAAGTTTGGTACTTGTCCATAAATCCCTATTCAGACTCACATGGCATATGCAATGATACAAAATGCAAAAATATCAAAGGCCAGGGGGTGAAAAGTCCTGTGGATCTTTTAGTGGTGGAAGCATCTCCAAGGCTCTTGCAGGTGTCAGTGTTGCTCAGTGTGTCTCATCAACAGGAAGGTGAAAACTGAGAGAGGGGCTCTCGCAGGTCTCAGCAAGTCTCCACATGACTTGTCAACAGGAAAGTGAAGGCCGACAGAGAGGAAGTTCCCATATTCCTCATGAGAAGGCCATGCGCACAAAGAGGTATCATTAGGCTGTGACCTGCTTGACAAGCTAGATTCCACCCCTACACTTATTTATCAAGTTTATACAAAATTATTTAATTACCTTGGGAATATACCTAGAAGGTGGGGGGTGGGGTGGGAGGAAAGAAGATAATCTGGAGAACACAGGTGAGGATTCCAGCAGAATACAAGGCTGAGGACACTATCAAGGTCAGCACTGAAGATACAGTGTGGGGAGTACAGATGGTCTGAGCTCCCCACAAGGAGGCAAAGCAAGAGGAGAGTATAATAGTTCAGCAACGGAAACAAAGCCATAAAGTCTCAAGAGGAATTCCAAAAGTAGACACTTGACTCTGGGGTCAGCACTTGGCACCTCATCTGAGCTAGTTGGAGGACATTCACAAAGGTCGGCACATAGCCTTGAAACTAATTATATGTTTGTTTGTTTTTTCCTTTCTTTTTATGTCTATATATATGTAAATTATATATGTATATATGATAGGACAAGCAATCTCAAGGAGATAACAATGGAGCAATGGTTCCGGAGGGGACCGGGGATGGGAGGAGATGGGAGGCGAGGAGAAGTGAGTCAATACATCAGGGGCAGGGGAATAGCAAGGGACTTACAGCCAACTGCGAGGAAGGTGCGGTGTCCTTGGTGATTTTGATCAATTAAGATGAATTCAAGAGGAATTACTTAAAGGCAAACAATGGGCAAACACGATAGTGGGGCAGGAGGAAAGAGAAAAAAAAGAAATAGAGGAAACTGCTAGAAAGTAAAAATGATGTATATAGGTATAAATATATATAGGTATAAATAGATATGTATATAAGTGAAGATATAAATATATAAAGAGGGGTATTTCTCTATGAAGACAAAATGAGTTGATGAAAGCTGATGATGCCAAGCTATTAAAAGACAGCACCTAGAGTCTTAAAGGCTTGAAGTTAAACAAGTGACCATCTAGCAGGGAAGCAATAAAACCCACATGAAAGAAGCACACCAGCCTGCGTGGTCATGAAGTGTCAATGGGAATAGGTATCAAAAGTTAAAAAACAAGTAATCAAACTGACATGAAAGCGCATAGACAAGGTGGAAACCCAAAGGCTATCTGTAAAATAATGGGACAGTCTCTCACAGAAGGTCCATGAGGAAGAGACGATATACCCAGGGTGTAATAGAACACTGAGGAAATACACAACTAACCTATAGTTCTTTAAAATTTTCTCCTCCTACTATTATGGCCTTAGTTTTTTTTTAAGTTATCATTTTATTGGATGCTCATACATCGCTTTCCATCATACTTAGTTCAATACATAGTAACATATGTGCCAAGCACCCCCACTTGCCTGTCCTCATCAACATTCTCCCAACATCTGCCCCTCCACTTGGGCCCTTGATATGGGCCCCCTTCCTTTTCCCTCCAACCTTTCCCTCCTCCCCCCCCCCAGTCCTCATTAGTCTGCAATCATTGTTGTTTTCTCATATCTTACACTGCCCAATATCTCCCCCTGCCCACTCCTCCCTATGTCTGCCCTCCAGATAGGAGACAGTCTGCAGATTCCCACAGCTGGCTTCCTTTCCCCACTCCACCCTCCTTTCACCCATCCAGCAACTTCACTCCCACCACTGAACCCGAGGGGTCCATCCACCCTGAGTTCCCTTGTTTCCAGTTCCCACCTCCACCAGAGCACCTCCTCCAGTCCTGCTGGAACTGCAGGGCAGATTTGGGGCTGTGATGGTTGGGGGGGGAAACCTTCAGGAACTAGAGGAAGGTTTTATACTTCATTGCTACCTCACTGGTCCATCTCTCCTCTGTGACTCCCCTGTAAGGGGGTGTCCAATTGCCCACAAATGGGCTTTGGGTCCAACCCTGCTCTCACCGTCATTCTTACTGATTTAATCCTTGTTCTTTGATGTTTGATGTCTGCTCCCTTTGGGCCCTTGTGATCACACAAGTTGGTGCACTTCTTCTATATGGGCTTTGCTGTTTCTGTGCTGGATGGCCACTTGTTCACCTTCTAGCCTTTAAGATCCCAGCTACTTTATTGTTTGGTGACTGGGCGCCATCAGTTTCCTCAGTTCTTTCTGCCTCTGCACCCTTTTGTCCTCAGCGATCATGACAGGATGGTGGGCACTTAATGATATGCTTTTTGTTCTTTGATGTCTGATAGCCTGGTTCTTTCCATTCCTTATGGTGGCATAGGCTGATGTGCTTCTTCTTTGGTTAGCCTTGTTGCACTGTTTCCTCATCCTCAGGCCTTTGAGGCCTCAGGCATCATGCCTTGATAGCCAGGTACCATTAGCCATCTTAACCACTCTTTCTCCTGTCCCCACTTGTCTTCATTGATCATCTCAGGAAAGTGCATAGACAGTAATATTAGTTTTTCCCTGTTTGATGCCTGAGGTCTGATCCTTTTGACTCCTCTCGGCCACACTGGCTGGTGTGCTTCTTCCGTGTGGACTTGGGTACTTCTCGGCTAGTTGGCTATTTATCTTCAGGCTTTGAGCCTCCAGACTGTGTATCTTTTTATATCTGGGTGCCATCCGTTTTCTTTACCACATTCACTTATGCACTTATTTGACTTCAGTGTCATATTGGGCCAGTGAAGCCTTCGTTTTGACTTACTGATCTTTCTAGACCTGCGTGTGTACATTGGGACTATCAAGATCTTTCTATGCATGAAAGTCAAGGTAGATAAACCCTTCAGAAACAGTAAGGAGAGTAACGATTCTCTGAGGATACAAGAAGAGGGATGGGCTAACCGAGAGCAATGATGACTATCTAGCCCCACTTGGAGGGAACAAACATCAGAACTTTAGGTCATTGGATACATGAGATAGTGGAAGTTTGGGGGAAGAAGCAATAATGATATCTAATATACTAAGAGTTCAGGGAGGTGGTAAGGAGGGGGAGGGCAGTAATAAAGAGGAACTGATATCAAGAAATTCAAGAAGAAAAGAAAATGCATTCAGAATGATGATGACACAATTGTACAATTATGCTTGATCTAGTAGAGCAATGGATTGTAATACTATCTATTCCAAGAACTAAGAAAAGGTTGAAAAAAAAGACTGAGGAATAGTGAGAACTTTCTAGGAATAGTATTGACTGAGGAATAGTATTGAACTTTCTGATGGGGCCTGGTCAGGTTGGACTGTTGGAAAGATCACTGCGAAGCATGGGATGCAGCTAGAGGAAGTGGGTGACTGTAGCCAGGAAGTCAGTCCAGGTTGAGTTGCACAGGTGAGTGATTGTCATATCCCTGCTAACTTGCCAATACTGGAGAAAAATTGCCTTTGTCATATCCTGAATTATACTGCCTGCTAGTGTGCAAGGAATGAAATTATTGTTGTTTTACCATTATTCTTCAGGAAGTATAGTAGCAGAAGAGGCAAGAAGGTAAGCATTTGGAAGTTCAGCAAAGGTTTATTTAATCTACCATCCTGTGTGGCATAGAACCTCTTTAGGATTTTTCATTTTGTGTTCCTCTTTAATATTTTTAAAACAAGTTTATTGAGCTATAATTAACTCATTATATGATTCAATAGTTCAATCACATTAAGAAGGTTTGTACAATCATCACCACAATGAACTTTGGAACATTTTCTTCCTTCTTGTACCCATTGGTATTGACTTCCCATTTCCCTCACCCTCCCCTTTCATGCCTCCAGGTAATTATTATTTCCATTACTGTCTTCCTAAATCCTGGCTTCATTATAGAGAAAAACATCTGATAAAAGAACAAAGAATGGGAGGGGATAGAAAGGACCCAGCAACAATGATCACATACAACAATGAAAATTTTCTATCTAAAGAACAGCAAACAATAATAACGTTTTGGGTGAACTGAGAATGAATCCAAAAGGACATCTAATGACAAGCAGCCACTGTCTCTGCTGAGGCCGAGAAGCAAGCCCACATCTGTTTCTCAAAAAGAGATAAATTGTCTGCAGAGGATAGTTGAGGTTTCTTCCAAAAGTCTGATGTCTGCACTACAGTTTACCAATAGGGACCCGCCAAAGACTCCAAACATCCCTCGGCCCTATGGTATTTTAAGCTCCACTGGATGGGCCAAGTCATGTGACCCAACTGACCTAGCACGTGCACAGCAGCCTGACCCTGTTGCAAAACCTCCTCTTGTTTTGAGCCCCACTCACAACTAAACCTTTCAAGTCACTTGACAAGTAGGTCTTTGTAGCACACCCAGGTGAGGGTTGTGGTGGCACCCAATCCAAAGAGACTCACCAGACACTGTGCTTTCTTTTTCATTCTGGGAAGCGTGAGATTCAGTAGTTTATCAGTTATAGCAGTATAAATATCTTGATATAGTGGACTCTACAAATTTCCTTGAAGTGAAAGGTTTGTGAATTTTTGTTAGATTAATTTCTCACACTCTGGTTTGAAAATGTCATACCAATAAATCTACAGTCATGGATACTTCCTTATTAGGTCCAGCTTTAAGAAAATCTGTTTGTGTTTGATAAAGACACCACTTTGTACCACTAGATAACTAAGACAATGGGGAATCAAACTGGACTCTCTCTTTCATAGCAGGCCAGAATTCAACCACTGTACCACCAACGCCCCCGTGTTTGACACATAAACTCTAGATTCAAGGTCATACTTCATGGATATGGTACTTGCAATCTACTCCAAACCGCCTCTACTCCCTAATTATAAGCTCTTTACGTGTGAAGTGGTGTGAAAAGATCAAGTTCCGATTTATTGGTCATTTGAGACACATAACCAGATCTCTCTGGCATGTTACCTTAAGAGATTAATTTATCCTTTAGAGAGTCCTCCTTAAATATCAAAGAAGGAAATAGTGCGATGCGAATGAGCAGGGCCCGGGCGGGGGGGTGGGGGGGGGGCTGTGCTGCTTCAAAGAGAAGGGAAGAAAGCCAACCCCACAGTGCAGCTTTGCTGTCACTGGGAGCAGTGCAGGGGCAGATACCAAAAGCTAAAGGCCAAGGGAGGTCTCTGTGTGAGGGAAGTACAACTACTGTTTCTCTCCAGCACGGTCCCCTGAGGAAGAATCCTTCCAACATTTATTCATGTTCAGCTTCTAATATTGTTTGTCAAGTTCAAAAAGTGACGAGAGGCTAGAAGCAGAGCCATCACCAGGGGAGGACACTGGTCACTGGAAATGACTACAGCCAA
Organism: Nesogale talazaci; assembly: GCA_004026705.1. Classification (NCBI taxonomy): domain Eukaryota; kingdom Metazoa; phylum Chordata; class Mammalia; order Afrosoricida; family Tenrecidae; genus Nesogale; species Nesogale talazaci. The sequence goes on along the minus strand of PVJH01000332.1, from coordinate 128,398 downwards.
TGCAGATTAGTCCTATTTCCCTCCACCTAAGTTTATAAACCTGCCTGAACTGGGCCTTTGCAAACCCACATTCTAATAGACTTCTCCATGATAAAGCCAAGAGCTCTTACACCTATTTCAATAGACAGAAGGCAATCACAGTGTTTCACTTCTAAAGATACCACCGTTGCTTAAATCAAAACTTTTCAGAGCCTTTCTTCTCAACTAGCTACCAATATGGTCCAAAATCACCTGAAGGAAATTTTTTTTAAATATCTATTTAATTATTGCATACATTAGCAAACAAAACAAAACAAAACAAAAACCCCTGCAATATAAAGCTTTGAGATCTCAGATTGACCTAAATGAGTTAATAACAGCAACCTTAGCATACAGCACCCAGGATTTAGAGAAGGAAAAGTAAGAACACCAAAATGCTAAAAATTATTGGAGTTGATGTTGTGGCCACTTGTCAGCTTTAAGTCTTCCACAGCTGGAAGACTTTGCCTGCCCAACATAGCCCTAGCCCTGAATGGTCTGTTACAGATGTGGGAAGCCTGACCGCGTCCAGAGTGAGTGTCCTAAAGGGGGTTCTCCTTCCACCTGTTTCCAGTGTGAGACTTCAGCACCAAACAAGTCCTGGTGGCACCAAATTATGTCAACTGAGGGCCCCAGATCCTTATCTCCATCTGACAATGCTGCTGACCTCACACTCAAGGAACCATAGATTTGTGTGGACATTGTAAGTCCATCCACTTTTTACTGGGCACAGACTGGAGATGTATTTTTACTAAAATCCTTTGGTGACCTTTTGACTTCCTTTATCTTCATGTTATTGGCATTATTGGACTGTCAACTAAGAAGTTTCTCACACCTTCTATGTCCTGCTCCTGGACAGGCTCTTTATTTTCCCATCATATTTTAGTTATTCCTGAATTCCCTGCTTCAATTTTGAGAAGAAATTTCTTATTCAAATTAAGAATTCAGATGACTTTCAGACCTGTTGTGATAACTCTTATAAGAATTTTTTAACTCATAAAATTCTTATAAGTTTTCCCTTTTCTGTCTCAAAGATATCACATTTTGAGTTCATGTATTGCAAGCCCATTTTCTGTACAAGCTTTAAGAGACTGACGGAGCAGTAAAAGCCCACAGAATTCAGTTGTAAGGACACCTGTTTCAAATAGAGCCAATTCCAGCTCTGGGCAACATCAACATTAAACAGAAAGGTACTTTCTAATGTGAACCTATCTAAACTTAATGCTCCTCTTTCAAAACCAAAAATCTGAGCTGATAGACTGAATGCATTTAACGCATCCACCTCTCTACTTCCCACCGTTCACAAGTAGCTGCTTTCGCCTTGGAACTTGGTGCTTGCCTGAGCCAGAAAGAAAAGAAGGAATTACTTCTAGATACAACTTAAGCCTTTGCTGGCATTTAGCTAAAACTGACAGAATTTTCACATTCAGTCATTGCTTATCTTGTAATGTACAAGTTAACAAGAAATAGCATCACCCAAACCACAGCCAAACAGCTACAAATTTCCTGGCACTTTCACATCTCATACCCTCCACAATCCTCAAGAACAGTCAAAAAAGTGAAAAGAAAAAGAAAAACACGCTCGGGGCTGAGCCCTGGTGGCGTAGTGATTGTGCGCGGGACTGCGGCCCACTGGGATGGAGGTTCAATTCCAGCTCCACAGGAGCAAAGGCTGGGCCTCCTACTCCCACCACCAGAGCGCAGTGATGCCCAAAAAACCAAAACCTGCCCCCCCCCCAAAAAAAAAAACACGCTCACAAGACTAGCTGTAGAAACACAGGTGAGAACTACATGGTTTCCTATTGCCTTGCTGAAATTCAAAGCTTTCCCTAGCAAACCTTAAGTGATCAGCCATCTGAATTAATGTGTGGCTGATCCTTGGCCCCTTGCACAGCACCCGCTCAGGGAAACTCATCTCTCCGCATACCCTTAGCCAGCCCTATGTTACAAAGAGCTCAAAGCCTTGGAAGGCAGCCAAACAAACCTGCCCAGTACCTACACAGAATCCACCATACATACTAATTACGCAATATATTGGGTTCTATTAAAAAACCTTTCCCAAAAAAAGTCTTCTAACCCAGGGGGACAGGCTGCACCCATGGCAGCAAAATTAAAAGGAAAACATCAATATTGACTCCCTGTCCTGTTGCAGCATTAATAATTCAGAACTGTTATTGCACCAGAACATGCCTTGATACTACACAGCTAGTCAGATTTGTAGAAGACCTAACTAAAGATCTGCGATGATATCCAGCAATGACCATTGATGTGACCAGTCGCCCACAGCTACTACCTGGATTGTGCCTTTAAGTGACCTTTCCAGACCACACTCCAAAGCAGTCCATATTTTTTTTTACCTTTCCTTGTTATTTCCAGCCCAAAGCCCATTAGTCCAAATTCCTTTACTTCAGTGGACCATGCCCCCAGCATATCCCTTCCATAACATATTCACAGTTGAAATCTTAGCCAAGTACCAAAAATGCATTCCACAAAAGAAACTGCACCAGCCCTCTGCTAGCAGGTCAAACCAAGTTATTATCTCAAGCTCCTGTGTGCATCAACTGCACTGGAACCCAGGGCATCTGCACTCGATGCACAGCGGTGCCCAGCCACCATTAATCTCAGCCTGCCTGCTTACCACATAATGCACACACACAAACACCCATCGGGAGCCCTGGAGGATGTGCAACCCCTACAACATTACGATATACCAGCCCACCAAATTCTCCCCACCTTGTCAAACTACTTGACATAACAAATGGGGTTTTACCAAAGCTGACCATTTCATGCTGCACATACATGTATGTATGGATATGTAAGTGTGTATATGTATGTGTGTTTATCGAGAGGTTATACTCCTACTCCAACACATGTTCACCCGCATGTCTATCCAAGCAGCTACTTGTAGATGAGTTATGACAGGATCATTGATATAAAACTTGCCTTTGTTACCTTTAACTCTTGCAAATCTTTCAGTGTCTTCCCTCGCCGCCATTGTTTGTGCCAACCTCTCTCTTATTGTATGTTACGTTCCTCTTCACTCAAGTTAACACTTGGTTACTCTATAAGCAGTGTCCTTGCCTCCATGTCTTTTCTGTCACCCTCTGTAACTATCACAGACTATTTCTCCTAGTGTGAAACCTCTTCCTTTTTACAATAGTGATCATATTCAATGTTTATCCTTTTGTTACTAATTCCACCCAGTGTGATATCTTCCAGGTTCATTCACACTGTGAGGGGTTTTTCAGATTTTTAACATTGCTAGTACTCCATTATGTGTATATAACAAAGTTTATTTACTCATTCTTCTATTGATAGGTATTTAGGTATTCCATCTTTTTGCTATTGTGAATAGCAAAACTCTGGAATAGTTTATATACATTCAATGCCAGCTCTCCTCTGAATGTTTGGTATAAGTTACCAGTGAAGATTTCTTAGTCTGTGAAGGAGTACCTTAAAAATGTTTAAAAAAAAAACCCTGCTGGGTGGGGTTTTCAGAGTACACATTTTTCCCCTAAGGTGAGCATGGAGTAACTCACTCTGAGTTAGTACCCCCTGTGGTGTCACCTGGAAAGGTTCTTTTTGGTGACTGAATTTTTTCATAAAAACAGTTTCACACGAACCTCGTTTTTTGTGATAGATGGCCAATTTAAGAGAACAGTATGCAGCTGTGAAATTTTGCTTCCTGCTCGGGAAAAATGCCACAAAAATTGTAGTGATATTGAACAGAGCTTACAAGGACAGTGTTATGGGAAAAAAAACTCAAGTGGATGAGTAGTTTTCCTGTTTCAAAAAAGGTGAAATGTCAGTTGATGACAAACCTTCTGGATACCCATCAAATGAGTGAAAACATTGACTGGAAATCATCCCACTGTCTATATCCTGATGGCTGTACTAGAGAGTGCGAATGTGTGAGCAGTTCTTTACTTACTAGTCCTATCACTCGCTGGGGTCAGATTAATAAGAAAGAGGTTTACATACAAGAGCAATTGAACATTGAGATAACATCCCAGCCTAGTTCGGTCCAAGATCATAAACCTCTTTCTTAGACAGTTAATCAAGCTTTCTATTTCGAGGTTCTGAAAAGATTGCATAAGTGTGTGTGAGACATGCCTGATTTGTGGCAGACAGGGGACTGGTTTTGCCACCACGACAATGTACCTGCTCACCTAGCCATCTCAGCGTTACAGTTTGGGGCAAAAACAGCATGCCTTTCTTGTTCCACACACCTGACCTCACTCTGTGTGACTTCTTTTTGCTTCCACGAATGAAGAAAGACATGAAAGGACATATAGGAGAGGAAGAAAAAAAACAAAGCAGGTGCTGTCAACCACCCAAACATTAGAAAATGTTTCCAAGAATGAAATCACAGATTTGACAAGTGAATTAAGTGTAATGAAGAGTTCTTTGAAGGTGATAAGGTTGTTTTATAAAGAAAAATTAAATACAGGCTGTGTGCTGAGTCCCGGAGCGTTTGCTCTCTCCATTGGGTGCTCTGTAACAAGCAGGGCCAGTTTTCTATCAAAATAAGAAAGTCCTGGTGTCATTGCATGTGCTTCATGATCTGAAGAGGACTTAAAGATTGGTATTGGACATTTGGGCTAATATCAGACTTATGATCTTGGACCGAACTGGGCTGGGATGTTTTCTCAATGTTCAATTGCTCTTATATGTAAACCTCTTTCTCATACACACGAGTGTTTATGAATTTGCTTCTCTATTCTAACACATATGCTTTCGCTCACTCAAAAAGAGTCTAAATACCAATTTTTAAAATTTTTTTATTAGACAGTTTCTCTACCATTTATTCCTGACAAAAGTCACTGGCTGTATCTTTTGGTCCTTTGTTCAAGCCACTCTCTCGTGTCATTCTGTGAACTGAATTTTCAGTTGTCTCTGAGGCATAGCGGTGATGGTGTAGTTGAACTTCATCGATGAGTTTGTGGTGGTGACCTTGGCACGCACCGTCTGTATCCTGATGGCTGTACTAGAGAGTGTGAATGTGTGAGCAGTTCTTTACTTACTAGTCCTATAACTCAGCTGGGGTCACGTTTGGCTTATATTTTCTGCTCTCTGTCGTCCGATGATACAGGAGTGGGCGAGGGCCCTTCCCCAGTGGAAATGGCTCCAGGGGGTGTGGGTGTGGCTGGGCCATGTGGCACAGTTGCTATCTCCTATAAGGTCGGACAAAGAAAATAAGCAGCAACAATGAAATAAAATGATTTTTTAAGTAAGGAAAAGCTGACTATTAACAGCGGGGGTGGGGGATAAAGGAAATGAGACTATAAGAAAAAAGGTGAAATAAAAAATACAATGTTCAAAACTGGGGGGGGGGCTCAAGGAAAAAGAGTAGAAAGGGGAAAAAGGGAAAGGGAAAGCATAGAAATGAAAGAAAAAAACAAAAGAAAACAATGGAAAGGGCAAAAGAAAGCAAGGCAGCGGTGGCGAGGGCAGAGGCCCAGAGAAGATTACGGACACCAGCGCGGTCGGGACGCGGCGGAGGCTGATGAGCTGCGATGCCTGCTGGTGTTTGCCGTCAAGGCCTAGACTTTGTGTAGTCATGGCCCTGATCTGGAAACGTTTTTGGTGACTCTGTCCTGGAAAGGAACTCTTTCAGGCCCATAGAGCAGCTCAGGGCCATGGTGGTAGTTAGGGAAAGAGGTCTTGCTTATCCACAGTAGGTAAGAGAAGGGTGCTTGCCCGGCACTGTGCTCATGAAACTCTAGGCGGGAGGGTGGTGGACCAGGAGCCCAAGCCATAAGGGCACAGCACCACCTTCAGGCAGAGTAGGAAGTGCCTGGTGTTTCTTCATCTCCAGACTGACTTCATGTAGCCAGCTCCCAAAGAGGGCCCAGGGCCTGAGGCAAAATGGTCTCCACTAAATTGCTTACTAGGCCTATTGAAAGATCTAATGGTAACCCCAGGAAAACTGTCTCTTTAAGAGCTCAATGTATTCTCGGAGAGTGAAAGAAGTTTCTCAGTAACAATGAAAAGCTACATAACCCTCAATCTTACACTAACACGCTCTGCCTTCTTTCTCCAACAGGCACAGAGGGTGAACAGAAAGCTCCCCAAACCCAGCAGAGCTCACCACTTCGTGGAGAAGAGATCTCCCCCCACCTCTTGTTCGAGCGGCACTGCACGGAACCACTCTTATCCCCCTCGCCAGCAAGCCCTGCCGGACAGTCCACACCTGGAGCCCCACCACACAGGCTTACCCAACAGGAGCCAGCAGGAATTTGCCGGCCCAGCCAGCAACCCTGCCAGCCCTCTGTGGTCCTTCCAGAGAAGCAAGTCCTTGTTTTGTTTGCCCACGGGAGGCCCCTCCCCAGCCTCTGTGGCTGAACAGCAGTGGCCCACCAACACAGGCCCCCGAAGGCCCAGGACAGCAGAATGGAGGCCTGGCCAGCTGCTCTCCATGGACGACTTAGAGGGGGCCCAGGAGACCGACGTGGACACAGGCCTGAGGCTCTCCTCCTCAGACCTCTCCATAGTCTCTGCGTACTCGGCACCCAGTCGGTTTTACAGCACTGGGGGGCCCTGTGCTCCCTTAGAAAGCAGCAGCAGCCATTCGCCCCGATACCAAGATTCCAGAGAAGGCCTGCTGCCTGTTTTGAGCACAGTAGCCCCTGAAGCCCCCAACCCTTCCCTTCCTTTCATAGTCAAAGGGTCTTCTAGTTCCCCAGTGATTTCAGCTTCCGGCACCCCCTCACTCACAGAACCATCCCAGGTGCCCTCTTGTGACAGTTCTAATGTCCTGCCATCTGGCAGAAGCATCCCGCCATCCGCAGCATTGGCTGGCCAGGGACAGGAAGAGGAGGAAGAATTCTACATCTGAAAGCCCTGCATTTCCTCAGACGCACACTCAGGCTGAGCACTCTCTGAGCACTCCTAGTTCTCTTGGCCCTGCTTCCACGTGACTGTTCAGAATTGAATTATCAGTTTCTTAAGGATCATTAGTACATTTGTCATTACCCACCCCTGCCCCCCACCCCAATTCTTACATGAGCTGATGGCATATTTCTAGGGACTTGGAACAAATACTGGCATTTCAATGAAATTCAATCTCAGCAACCTTGGGCTATAAAACATATTTTTGAATAGTCCATTTGAGATATTATTTAGTACGTTTATACCATCTAAATGTGTCATAGGAGGCATTTGAATGGAAAGACGGTATAGTCAACTCGAGCTGATTTAGCCATTTTTCATGCTGTGAAGGAAAATTAAAGTCCAAAGGCTTAAGGTGGGAAACAGACTGAGTTAGTTGTATGAGAGATTAGTGGATAATCACATGGAATACCACTTACTAGAGAAAAAGCAAAGACGCATCCTGTTGGTTCTGACGCCAAGCCATTCTGTGCTGCCTAAAGGAGAGTAGGCCTTCCCCGAAGCAGGCGGCCTCTCATTTGTCCCGGAGAATGACTGATAGGTTTGAACCGCGGGTCTGGTGATTTGCAGCTTAATCCTTATCCCCCAGCATCATCAGGACTCCTCCAGGTGCTTGCAATATATATGTACACTATCAGGAAGCAATGACCTGAAAATGCTTCATTATTATGGTGGTTGAAAACAATCATAGCTTGATAATATATATCCAGTTGCTGTGGAGTTACTTTTCAGTGGCAGATTTTTTCAGAAGTAGACCACTAGGCTTCTCCCAAAGTGCCTCCAGGGGAGCGAGGAGCTCCACCCCTGCATTCAGCCAACCAAGGGCATTAGCTGCGGCATTCTGAGACTCCTTAGCAAATCTGAAAATCTGAATTTACACACAAGGTGACTAAAAATCAAAGCAAACCTACTGCCATCCAGTCGACGCTGACTCAGCGTTCCCAGTGCTGTAATGCTTTACATGAACAAACACCCTCCTCTTTCTCTCTGAGAGCAGCTGGCCTTGCCTGTAACCCAATGCTTACCCTGTAGCATCACCAGGGGCCCTAAAACCAAGGATAGCTAATGCTTTACAAGAATGAACATAAATAGCAAACTCTTTTTACACTGAAAATATGATTTTATTTCCCAAAACAAGATTTGCACACACTTTTCCAACAGCACGTTCATTGTAATGGGTTTGGGTCTACAGAAACCTCCCCACCACCGGGATCTATTTGAGTCCTTGGGGAAGAATCGTGCGTTGGAGCTGCAGAATGAAAAGCAACAGGACGCAATGAGAAGGGAGCTTATAGTCTTGATTTTTAAATCCCCGGTTGTAGATAACTGTCTTAGCCACAAGAACCATGTTTTATGCTCTTCTCACGGCTAGTCTGGCACTATCACCTTGTGTGATGAATTTTTGAACTAGCATTTTTAATATACCAACTACTAAACGCCCCTGTCCCCCAAATGGGAAATTTTACACAAAAGTTTTGTTTTCCTGAACAAGCTCTACTGCACTGATAACCTTCCACAAGTACAGAAGCCTTAATGAAAGCCAGAGCTTCAGACCAAACTTGGCTTTTCTGTCTGCTGGTTGTCTCCATCAAAGCATGAACAGTAGTGAAATCTCACCTCTTCCTCTGTCACCCATTCCAAGGTTGTTTGCAATTCTAACCACTGCAATACCAAATACTGCCTTTGGGGACAGTGCTGGATTTTTTCTAGAAGCTATGGCTCATTTCCAGTCTGCTACTCCTAACATAAATTGTGTGTGACAGACAAAAATTTTACCTTTCTGGAAATATCCACACCAGTCCAGGGTCAGCCTCAGCCGGCTCCGCACAGCTCGCCAAGAAGATGTTACCAAGCAACAGATTTGAGAAGCCGAAGCCCCAAGTCTCTGCTAGAACTGTAAATAGAACATTAGATCCTTGCCCACAAATCCTGGCTTCTCCTGGACTCCTAATTTTAACATTCTGCTACATATTTTAAATAAATTAAATATGAGCTCATGGCTCTAGACCAAAAGTAAGCACATTTTTTATGAAAAGGGCAAAATAGTATGTTAAGTCTTTACGTTTCATCAACCATAGATTCTGTTGTGCTTCATTATAGTATTGTTAGGTAAGAACTGCCTTAGGCAATATAAATATGCATGATTACTGTTCCAATAAAACTTTACTTATATAAACCAGTAGCAGGCCAGGTATGGCCTAATTTTGGCATGCCAACACTTGCCCTCTACTGCTCTTTTAATTTTTAAAAAAATGAAACAGGCAAAGCTAAACGATTTGCCATTGAGTGGGTTCTGACTTACAGTGGGCCAGGTGTGTCAGAGTGGAACTACACAGGGTTCTCAGTGGCTGTTCCTTGGAAATAAGTCAGCAGCCTTCCTTTTAAGGCCCTTCTGAGTGGATTCAAACCTCCAAGCTTTTAGTTAGCTCAGAGCCTACCTGCACTACCCAGGACACACTGGACTGCTGCCTGAGGTTTATCTAGATCAGCAACAAAGGACCTAAACCTGCACCCTGTTGCCATGGGGTCACAATGCAAGATACTCAGATCAAGTAAATAACTATAGAACCACAGGGTGCAAAACAGTGAGGGACTTCTTTCTGCAGATCTGGTTCCTGGAAAGTCACTAGCGGTCTACCCCCTGCCTAAAGATGTGACTCAATACCAGGTATTGAAAACAATATGCTAACATTTGACATGTTAGCATTTAATGTGTTTGAACGTCAGGTGTCACTTGAGGTCTCAGGTGCCCCTGACCTTGCTGTGGTATTTTCAGTCACTTCATATGCATGTTAGAGCTAAGAAAGAAATAAGGAAAATTAAAGAAGAATTGATACACTTGAATTATGGTGCTGGAAAAGAAAACAGAGTCTTGTATGGATTGGCAGATAAATGAACAAATCTATCTTGGAAGAAGTATGGCCAGGATGCTCCTTGGACATGAGGATGGTGAGACTTCTTCTCGTCTCCCTTTGTCATGTTATCAGGAGGAACCAGTCAGTGGAGGGAGACCTCAATCTTGGTAAAGGGCCAGTGAAAAAGAGGAAGTCCCTCAAGGAGATGATGGATTGACACAGTGAGCTCAGGTATAACCATTGTGAGCATGGTGTACGGCCCTATGACGGGCAGTGTTTACTCTGCTGAACGTCAGCCTACCAGGAGTCGAGACCATGTGGATGGCACCTGACAACAACAGTAGTAATAGATAAATAAGTAATTCATGGGTTGCCACAGTGTTCAGTGCTGGCTGGCTCTGCTTGTCTTTATCTGGGTCCCAAATCTAGGGCATGCTAGGGTGCTTCAGAGACTCATATGCAACCTCAGTGCCACCAGGCTCCACCCTTTCTCAGGGGCCCACCTTACCAATCTGTAGAGTGGACTGTGCTCCATCGGGTGTTAAAGTAGTGACCAGGCAAAAGTAGACTGCCAGGCCTTTCTTCCTGGGTGCTCTGAGTGGACTCACACTTCCAGCCTTTTAGTTAGAAGCCAAGTGCTTAACTGTTTGCACTATCCACAGATGCCTATGTCACTAGCATTTTCTCCATCTGGGAGGAAAGACTCCCACTTTGTGATGGTCAATTCCTGACTCCGTTGGAGTTTTCTTGTGGCAGATGCTGACACAAACTGCAGGTGCTCGATCAACTCTGAATTAAGAAACATTGAGGTATTCTTAAAAAGTACTTCCTGAACGAGGCCTTGTGATGGCAGAAATCTAGATCTTAGCTGGCTTTGGGGTCGTTTAGTGAATCCTGATCTTGTCTCCTTAACCTGGTGCTGTCCTGGCATTTTCCCAGGACTTTGTCAGTAAGTGTCCTGGCCTAATTTGAATAGCCTCACTTACTTGCCTCTTTTCTAAATTAGACCTTCAAGCTACTGTCTCACCTTGACCCACCTTTTAAAGATCACTTTTAAAGATCATATGTTCTAGATTACTCCCTGGAGAAATCATCCTAGATTACCTTTAATTGCTTAAAATGGGTGTCAAGGGGACTTTGGAGGGACAAGGAGGGTCACCTTTGTGATGGTGGGAGTATTGTATAGTCTTTCAAATCAGATATTGGAAGTGGCAGACTCTGAGCACCACCCAATCCAGTGTGCAGCAGGGGTCACACTAGAGTCTATTGGACTTCTCTCACTTTCTAGCACTTTCCCAGGCAAACACAAAAGTTTGTTTTTATTATGATGGCCATGATGCCCAGGGCTGACGCTTAGCCTCATGTCATTCAGGAGAAATCGAGGAACCTTTGATTCCTCCGATGGGCTTTCTACGGGGTGAAGTCTCTAATTGATCAGAAAAGAACATTTGTGTACAAACATAGAATTCTGGACAAGATTTTCAAATGCAAATAGAGCCAACCTTCAAGTACTTCTCTCTGTGGGACCCTCAGGACAGTGTCTGTGACTTGTTCTGGTGTGTTACCTGGGTCTGATTTCAGGAAAACACTGGGAATTGCCAAATCTTTGATCTAGGCTCCACTGTGCCATGTGTCTGCTGTTGGCGTAAATGCCCCCTCCTGCTTGGTAGGGATTCACTTATCTAATACTTTGGAAATACAACTGAGCACTGCAGAGGCTTGAGAAAATAATTTAAGAAGTCAGCATGAGTAAAATGGAATTACAAGGGAACCATGTTTGTCACAATTATTATAACAAATGGATTCATAGAGGGTCAACCTGTATTTATAGATTATGCATAATTCTTCCAACTCCTACTGAAGATTTGTATCTATCTTGGACATAGAGATATGTGTACAAAATGGCTTTATAAGATATCATTTCTTCGACTAGATAGCTGAAGCAAAGTTGAATGCCAGCATGCAGGTCATTTTAGTCCCAAGTTTTTATTTTAGAAACAGTTATAACTAGTCTAGGAATGTCCTCACCCTTAGAGGCAACTTGTTCCTTTCACACAGAAGTCACTGGGACGTTTTATGATGGTGAGAAGGTGCCTTCCCCCTGGCTTATGATACTCTGCCTCAACTCCATCCTACCTCTGGCTGCCTGGGATTTTATAGCAAATGGAAGTACTTCAGATTGGTGAAGGGCAGCCCCAACCACCCTGATCTTGGTTGAAATCAGCCCATCCCATTTGAAACATTGATCCTATAAATGGAGATCTGAAAGAAGTCGCGCAGGCCCCCTAAAGCCCACCTTGCCTGAGAGCTTAGGGTATTTCAATTAGGGCCAGAACTCTGCTTGTGGCTGCTGAACACATCCTGGCCAAATTGCCCACTAAAAATTACTGTGGGAAAGCTGTTGGTGCCACCTGGTGGCCATTCTGCCTTTCTTATTGAAGACACCGTTCATTTGCTATTCTTTTGGTGGGGGAGAGGCAGGGGCTGGTTTTAATCATACAGCTCTTCTGATACACATACATACATACATACATACATATATACATACATTGTGTCAAGCACATTTGTACATTTGTTGCCACCATCATTTTCAAAACACTTTCTACTTGAGCCCTTGGTATCAGCTCCTCATATTTTCTCCTCCTCCCATCGTTCCTCAGGAATCCTTGATAATTTATAAATTATTATTATTTTGCTATTCTGATCTTATGTTTGTTTATTTCCCCAGTTTTATATTTCTGCAAACTTTTGAGGCAGCATAAATTATAGTAAAACACTATATATGAAAATAGAAATTATGGTTCCCAAAGTAATCTACAAATATACTGCTCCTAAAGGAAAACATACTACTGTTGTTGAATTACTTGGAAGTCATGGCAAAAAGGGAAATAAACATAGGTTTGAAGTTCTCAATCATGAGTGATTAAAAATATTTCATGAGTTTGCTCTATTTCATTATAATTAGAATGATTGCTATGCATTTCCTCAAAACTCTAAACTTTTCTTATAACTATCGTGGCACAAATATATATATATGAAAGCATATGCCATGTCAACGATTGCACACGTACATTTCAGTGGTGTTAGTTATATGCTTCATGTTGTGGAACCATCACCATTTCCAGATTTCTCCACTTTAGCACTCCCTTCCACCTCTGCGAACCACTGAGAAATGTGGGTCTCATTTTCCTGTGGGATCATGTAATATTTGTTATTTTGTGAATGGCATATCTCAGCATAATGTTTTCAAGACTTCTTGCTCTGTCAAGTATTGGAAGCTTCCATTCTCTTCATGTCTGGGTGATACTCCACTGTGTGGATGTACCTTGTTTTGTCTATCCATTCATTAGTTGATGGGCAGTTGAGTTGTTTACACCTTTTTGCTATTGCAAATACTTAGTACAGAATTTTGAAGCCACTTTCTCAGAAGAAGAGCTTTCACACTGAGTGTTCTATGCAGCTCGTGGGTTGGAGGATGGAATTTTCAACACCAGAGGAGTGAACTAGAGAGTGTGCTGGAGGACACAGAACCCAGGAGGTGGGCGTGCCCCAGCTGCCTCAGTGAGACCCATTACGGGAACTCCGGTGTGTGACCAGGAACTACCTCAGACACCCTTCCAACCGCAGCACAGAAGCCAGGACCTACAGGGTGTCCGAGGAAGCGGAAAGCAGCTGTTGCAAGAGTGATGTACTTTGGTCGGTGAACAATGTCTTACTACATCAACGCCCTGTGTGCTATAGCAAGCTATGCATTATTTTGGCAATCCTGCGATGGTCATTCATTATATTTTGTGCCTGTTCATATTAGGGTGTATCTCCATTAGGAGTCACTCACTTGTTGTTTCTCTGTTTTTTGGTAAATGAAACAAGGAACATTGAGCCTCTATGGCAGCAGTTCTCAACCTTCCTCATGCCGTGAATCTTTCATGCAGTTCCTCATGCTGTGGTGACCACCACCCACCCACCCACACCCACACACACACACACCATAAAATTATTTTGGTAGTTACTTCAAAGCTGCAATTTTGCTACTGTTATGAAGCGTAAGACTCCTGTGAATGGGTTGTTCTACCCCCAAAGAGGTCATGACCCACAGGTTGAGAACTGCTGCTATAGGGAAAGCAAATATAACAAGAGATTCAGGGAAAGGGGGCAGGTAGAAGGTGGGAGTGATACAAGGGAGATTATGTCAAGAAATCCAGGAAGGAAAAGTTCGTTTGGAGACTGATTATGGGAGCAATTATACAATTCTGTTTGATGTGATTGAAGTATGGAATGATATGGATATGTGTAAACTTCCAAGTTTCACTTTAAAAACAAAAAAAAAGCGTAGACCTAGGAATGGGTTTGGGACTTGCACTAAATCCTAGCTCCAACTTAGGAACAATTAGTTCTTACATTAAGACCCTGCTCCCTGCTAGCCCTCAGGAAGGAAACACAGAATACACAGGTGCTATAGCAAAATGTGACAAAGAATGTAGATGGTGCCCCGCTATCTGTCATCTAAGTGAGATGTCAACTAAATCCACATGGAGGAAGCACACCATCATCAGTCACAGAAACACCGGAGTCCATATAATCCAAAGTCGAGGGAGGGATCAGAATTAGAGCCTAAATTGTGAGAATCCAGTGTCCAGAAGATGATGAATGACATTGGGAGACCACGACTCATAGGTGGGACTACATAGGAAACAAGCCTATGGAGAAATCCCCCTATGTAAAATTGAAGGATGGAGAAAAAGTGGTCACTAAATAGAGTGCTTGGGAGAGAAGAGTAGATAAGATCAAAGACTTAAACCTTTCGTGGACAGTTAAAACATCAGTAGATTCTCCCCTATGATACAGGCTAGATCTCATCTGGTTTCCTTTTTTTTTTTTTTTTTTTTTTTTTTTTTTTTTTTTTTTTTTTTTTTTTTTTTTTTTTTTTTTTTTTTTTGTATTTTTGGTTTGTACTGTTTTCTTCAGTTTTAGTTTGTTCATTGACATAGACGTGCCATGTCAATAGAGGTCACCACTGGAAGCTGGGTTATATGCTTCCATTTTTCAGTATGTGAAACCCAGGACTGATGAACCTACAGGGACAGCAAGTAGAATAAGGGGTTCGGGAGGAGGAGGTACAAGGGAGGGGGGGTGATAAAAAACAGATGGTGTAAGGAGTCCATGATGAAATAGAATGTTTGGAAACTGACTGTGGTAGCAAGTGTACAATTTTACTTGACACGATTGAAATATGAAATGATATATGCATTAAATCCCAAAGAAAAATAGAATTTAATTTTTAAAAATTTCCCAGACCTGAAGAGAGATCCAAGCCTGTTATAGAGGGAGCTCCACCCACCCCAGATGTTTAATTTTGTTTTATCAGCTATGCAAAGACATTCAAGTGTGTGGATCATATGTATGGGTAACCTTTCAAAGAATGGAAATTCCAGAACACGTTATTGTGCTCCCACAAAAGCTGTACATTGTCCATCCACATAGTTGTAAATAGTTGTTTGAACAGAACAAGTGGATATTGCTGAGTCTAAAATCAGGAAAGTTGGTATTGAAGTTGTATTTGAATTATACTCAATTAATATGACCTTCCAGCCAGAATCCCCTTATGGGATATATAATTATTCTAGATTTCCTATACCTGTGGCTGTGTTCCCATTTTGAAGGGTGTTATCTGTTAACAAGAATGGGATGAGATTGACTTCTGACCTTTGTAATGGCTATAAATCAGAACACACTTTGTTAAATGGTTATCTCATTTACGATTAAAGGGCTGCTCAATACAGAGATCGCGATCTACTAGTTGACCACGAATGTAGTGTGGATAGACCACATGGCATTAAAAAATAGACATAAGCCTATCAACAATCCTGTCACCTAATTGATATACACCTCAGGCAATCAGATGCAATCTTAGATGTCAAACACATGCGCAACTGCGCTAAAGCAAAATTGACAAGATACATTATTGCCAATTTTGGGAACTTATTTTTCCTCTTAAATGTAAGAAGGGATGTTAAAATAAGTGGAGGAGCTGGACCAAGTAGGAAGACAAAAATGTATCACTTTCATATGGAATGGGAGATTTTGACACTGCAAACTGATATTCAACTGAAGTCCAGAGTGCATGATCAGTTCTGGAATTTACTCGCAGAGGGAAAGTACCCAAATATGAGAAAATGTGCTACCTCCTTGACTACATTATTCAGCTCTACTTATTGATGTGAGTCAGCCCTTTCCCACATAAAAATCATTAAGTCCAAGTGCTGTTCCACCATGACTGATGATCATTTGGTAGTGTGCTTGAGGTGGCTGTCAGCAGCTACTGTCCGCACTATGCATCCCTGGCTCATTCCATTCAGTGCAAGCCATCAGAGTCAACTCAGGTAATGACAAAAAATGTACATAGTTAATTATGTTGTGTTGTGCAATATGGACTCATGCCAGGTACATAAATATACATTGTACAGATAAAGAATTCTCAATGCATTTATGAATAAATGTGATAAATAAAATATGTCTTGCATCTTTGTAATTGGTAGATCATGTTGACCTGATCATTTTATATGTGCTCGCCTGCTGAAAAAGTGTGAGCACCCCTGTACTTTTCCTTACAAAGGATGTGATACTACAGCTAAGAAGAGGAAGAAAACTGTTTCTGGAGTGTCCTGAGAAAAAGCTTGGTGATTAGGATTAGTAGAAGACCAATTCCCATTGGAAGCATCTTTCCAGAGGTCATATATGTAGAAATAAGATACAATCCAGCGGTAGAAAGTAAATTATTACATTTGGGTAAAATTTTATCTTACCATGTAACTCCCACCAAACAACCTTTCCCTATATGGGCCTTGTAAGAAATTGAGGGGATATACTGATTGGACTCATCTGTGAGTCATTGTGAACAGGATTCCCTGTGATGCCATCTTGCAGCATATAAAATGAGTCCACTGCGAAGCAGATGGTGTGAACTCATTCCTGGCAAGAGCCTCAGCATCTGGAATTTTAGAAGTTTTTCAGTCTCAGTTATATTTTTAGGACTTTTTCAATCTCCAATTCCTGAAGACTTGTTTGAAATTAATTCTTTTTTTGTGGGCATCACTGCCCCCTGCTGGGAGTAGGAGGGTCAGCATTGCTCCTGGAAAGCTGCTGCTGGATTTGAATGCCAACCCTGTGGGCCACAGTCACACACACAACCACTACGCCACCAGGGCTCAGCCCAAAATTAATTTTTGCTAAGGAAATTATTACCACTGTATCTTTTGCCATATTAATTCAATCTGCATGTTGAGCAAATAATCTGAGAACCAGATTATTGGAGGGAGGCTTATTAACAACCTGTGATATGCAGATGATACAATCTTGCATGTGAAAGTGAGGAGAACTTGATGAAAATCAAAGACTACAGCCTTCATTGTAGATTTCAATTCGATGTAAAGAAAACCAAAGTCTTCACAACTGAAATAATAGAAGACAACGTGATAAATGGGAATAGAGATTGAAGTTGTCTAGGATTTCATTTCAATTGTCTCCACAATCAACACTCAGCAGAAGCAGCAGTCAAGAGATCAAATGAGCGGGAGGGTAAGCGAGGGAGGGGGATAAAGGAACTGATATCAAGGGCTCAAGTAGGAAGAAAGTGTTTTGGAAATGTTGATGTTGACATATGTACAAGTGTGGTTAATACAACTGAATGATGGATTGTTATGAGATTTGTAAGAGCCCCCAATAAAATGATTAATTTAAAGAGAGAAATATCAAATGATACTTAGCACTGGATAAGGCGACGGCAGCACAACACATCTTTAAATGTGTTGAAAAGCAAGGGTGTTACTTTGATAACTGAGGTTCACTTGACCCAAGCTGCGATATTTTTCATAATTTCATATGAACAATGAGTTAGAAGTGCCAGAGAATAATTGCTGATATTGTGAGGTGCCATCGAGTTGGTTCTAACTCATAGAGACTGCGTCAGTCTGGGTAGACTAGAGGAACAAATTTCAAAGACACACATATGGATATAAGGAAAGGGTTTATATTACAAAAGGAATGTGACACTAAGAAGGCATCCCAATCTAGTCCAGTTCATAAGCCCAATATTAATCCATTTGCCTGAAATCAGTCTTTAAAGTGTCCTTCCGACTCATGAAGTCACAGGTCAGTGGGTGCAGAATCCCGGTGCTGGCAGGGGTCTCCCCATGTCTCCTTGCATCCAGGGCTCAGGGTCCATCAACAGCATGCCGCTCCAGCTTCAGAGGTCTGACTCCATCAGGAGAAAGCTGTGTGGTCTTTCTGCCGTCTCCTCCAGCTTCTCGGACGCTGCCATCTTGTCTTTTCTGTGATTCATCGTCTCTGAAACTAACTCTCAACAACTGGGGAGATGGCTTCTCATCTTCACGAGGGAAATATCGCGAGATTTCCCAGGAGTCTCAGGAGAAAGCCATGCCCACATAGAGGCCTCATTGGCTACTCAATGGCTATCTCCAGATTAACAGGCTAGACTCCACCCCTACATTTCAATCATGAAATTCACATAAGCACATGACTGTCACAGAGACCTTATGCACAACAGAGCAAAGCACTGCCTAGTCCTGTACCAGCCTTAAAATTGTGTTTATGCTTGAGCCCATTATTGCAGCAAAAATGTCACTCCATCTCCTTGAGGAGCTTCTAAGAGGAAGTCTCACCATCCTTGGCTCCTAGGAGCACTAGGCCACACTTCTTCCAAGACAGGTCTTTTTAGCAGTCCAAGGTACTTTCAATATTCTTCTCCAGCACCCCAGTCCAAATTCTTCTTTAGTCTCTCTTATTCAGTCTCTAATTTTCACATCACATGCACATGCATATGAAGTGATTAAAAGCACCATATGACTTGGTTAGGCATACTTTAGTCCTCAAAGTAACTGGCTTCTGACAAGCTCTTGAGTAGCTTTCTAAGTGTAACTGTTGTCCAGAGGAAAGGAGTGATGAAAATAGAAGGCACATGAAAACAACTAGTTCAATAAACTAACGGACTCCCCAGCCCTGAAGTCAGAACTACCCAGCTACCACTACCAACTGTCTTGTAAGAAACACGTAAGAAGGTCCTGGATGGAATGGGGGAGGGTGGGAGGTGGGGGGATCGTGTAAGAGAACTCATGATCACAAAATGAAGCAGGCTTACAGTCAGACACTGGGGAAAATCCCTGAGAATATGGCCCATGGTTAGATCTGGACTGAACTCATCCCCGTGACTCATTTTTCAGCCAAATAATAGATCTCTTGAGGAATAATTGAGGAGGTACAAGCACTTGCGAATACTCGCCCATTTGAGATCAAAGAACAAAGATCCAAAGGGTAGGGGGAAAAAAGGGATTGAAACATAAGGAAGAAGTAGGACAAATAGTGTTACTTGTGGGTATGGTAATCAATGACATGACACAAAATATGTCTGAATTAAGGGATGTCATTCAATCAACATAAAACATCATAGATATGAATTATTGAATTGAAAACTAATCTCTGTAAGCCTTCACAATAAATTTTTTTTAAAAAAGACATTAATCTCCAGAAACTCTAGAGACCAGAAGACAATGATACAACATTGTTGAATGAAATATCAAATGAAAATAACTGCCAACAAAGAATTCTTTGCCTAACAGAGTTGTCACTCCAAGATGAGAAGGAAGTCAAAACATTGACCAACAAAAATTCACAGTAAGAATTTTCCACTACTAAAACAGTGCTTCACTCTTGAGGCCCCTTCACCTTTCTCCTCTGAGCACTTACTGTCCTGGCCAAATGTACTTTGCATGTTTCCACCTCTTTTTAAAGTGCAGGTAGACTCTTTCTGCTCATCAAAATCCCACCAAAGCTTAATGTATGCACCACTTCCTCCCAGATGCTGTTCTAGTAACCACAGTCAGAAAGTGTTCTGCCAGCTGCTATAATACACTAGCCTTTGTTTGTAACAAATTGCCATCTTACAATGTCTTGTAGTTATTTAGTCGCAAGGTTCTTTTATAAACAAGTACTTAGTGAAAAATAGTAAAAAAAAAAAATTTGCAATGGCAGCTGTTCTCAACCTGTGGACCCCTTCAGGGATCAAATGACTCTTTCACAGGGGTGGCCTAAGATCATTGGAAAACACCTGCTTCCAATGATTGGGGTCACCACCACATGGGGAACTGTACTAAAGGGTCGCAGCATCAGGAAGGTTGAGAACTGCTGCGCTACAGTGTCTTTCCAACTCACAGTGACTCCATAAGTATCAGAGCAAAGCTCTGCTTCATAGGGCTTATGTCTTTGAACTAATATATAATTAATTTTAGTTTTGTCATTGTTGAAATATACACAGCAGAAAAGCATTCAATTTGGTGGCAGCAATTACTTGGTGACAGTAATTATGTTGGAGTCTGTGTAAAACATTCTCCCGCTTCTTTTTCTAAAATGATCATCTCGCAATGGCTAACGAAAGCTCACTGCCCCCGAATGTTCCTGCTTTATCTTTGAGTGGCTATTGTGAATGTTATCCAATACATGTAGATCTTGAAGGACTGCAATGGGTTAAGACATTCTTGACTCGTCAAGTTAGACTTTAAAATTACATCAGTGAATATTTTGGGTTTAAGACTTAAAGATGGTTTCGGGAGCTCACCCAGTCTCCATGACTCCAGAGAGTCCATCATAATGTGAGAATCTGTTCTGAATCATGCCCCCTACCCCCTGGCCCTTTGATCATAATGTTTAGTAAAGGTAAACATGGCAATATTCTTATGCTGTCATGACAAAGAAAGCAGTTGTTCACAGAGATAATGATCTTCCCCTATTCTTGATTCTATGGGAGAAAAGTCTCTAGGACCTTCATTTGCTAATGGGACATGACTCAAAATGAGAAGAAACTACTATAAATAGCAATTAACAGAACATGGAATGTACAAAGTGTGAATCTAGGAAAGCAAAGTTCTCAAAATGAAATTAAATACATAAAATTTATATTCTAGGCATTAGTGAGCTAAAATGGACTGGTATTGTCCATTTTAAATCAAACAACTATGTGGTTTACTATGCTGGGAATGACATCTTAAAGAGGATGGTATTGCATTTATCATCAAAAAGGACATTTTAATATCTATCTTGAAGTGCAATTCTGCCTGTGATAGGACTATATATATATATATATATATATATATATATATATATCCCCAATACAACTATTATTCAAATTAATGCACCAACCAGCAAGTCTAGTAATGAAGTAATTGATGAATAATACCAATATATTCAGTCTGAAATTGGTCAAACATGCAATCAAGATGTATAGATTAAAAAAAGATGCATAGATAATTATTGGAAATTGGAATGCAAAAGTTGTAAACAAAGAAGAAGGAATAGTAGTTGGGAAATATGACCTTGGTGAAAGAAAGAAGACAGAGATGTCATGATAAAATTTTGCAAGACCAAAACCTTTTCATAGTAAGTATTTTTTTCAACAACACAAAAGATAAATTACATGTGGACTTCTCCAGATGAAATAAACAAAAAGTAAATTGATAATATCTTTGGTAAGAGATAATGGAAAAACTCCATATTAGAAGCTAACCAGGCTGGATGCTGATACCAGCTGGAAGAGACCATCAATTGTTCATATGTAAAATCAGGTTAAAGGTTAAGAAAATGAAAACAAGTCCAGAAAAACCAAGATATGAATTTAAGTGTATCACTAAATCACAGCTTAATTTCAAGAGCATCTCAAGAAAACATTTGAAGCATTGAGCACTAATAACAGAAGATTTGATGGGCTATAGAGGACATCAAGAACATCATACAAAAAGAAATCAAAAAGTCATTTAAAAAAGAAAGAAAAAAGAGACCAAGTGAATTGTAACGGAAACTCTGAAACTTGATCCTAATCATAACGTACCTAACACAAATGGAAGAAATGATGCAGTCAAGATCTAACCAGAAAATTTCAGAATTGCTCAAGAAGACCAAGTAAATTAATATAGTGAAAAAAGAAATGTGCAATACTTCACATATCTTAAACTGAAAGGACTCAAGAAAAAGAATTCAAGCGTAAAACTGCAATATTGAAAGATTTTGTGGTAAAATATTGAATGATGTGAAAAACATCAAAAGAAGATAGAAAGAGTAGAGAGTCTGTACCCAAAAGAACTACTGGGCATTCAACCATTTCAACGGGTAGCATGTGAGTGGAAACCCATGGTGCTGAAGGAAGAGTCCAAGCTGCACTGAAAGCATTAGCACAAAAGAAGGCTCCAAGAAATTTTTCAATAAACTGATGAAATACTGGAAGCACTTATTCATCTATGCCAGGAAATTTGAAAGATGGCTACTTGACCAAAGAAAGGTGACCCAACAGAATGCTCAAATTATCGAACAATGTCATTAATATCAAAGATCATGTTTGTTTTTTATTGTCTAAACTAAGGCCTTAACTGTGTGTACCATTGCAAACTATTGAGAGTCTTGAGAAGAATGGGAATCCCAAAACATTACATTGTGCTCATGCAGAATTTGTTCATGAATCAAGATGTAATTGCACAAACAGAAGAAACGAATACTGCAGGATTTAAAATTGAGGAAGGTGTGCATCAGGATTGTATCCTGTCACCATACTGATTCAATATGTATGATGATCAAATAATCAGAGAAGTTGTATCCTATAAAGATAACATAACTTGAGCCCTAGTGGTGCAGTGGTTGTGTGCAGGACTGTGGTCCAAATCCAGCAGCAGCTCTCCAGGAGCAAGGCTAGGCTTCCTACTCCCACCACGGCAGTGATGGAGGAGGGGCGGGGGGAGGAGAGAGAAAACACGTGGCATCAGGATTAAAGGAAGGTTTATTAACAACCTGCATATGCACATCAGACAAACTTGCTTGTTAAAATTGAGAAGGGCTTGAAGCATTTGCTAATGAAGATCGAGGATTGCAAATAGATTACAAGTCAATGCAAAAAAATAAAAATCTTCACAATTGGAGCAATAGGTAACATCATGATAAACAGAAAAGATATTGAAGATGTCAATAATTTATTTTGCTTGGATCTGCAATACATGCTTATAAAAGCAGCAGTCAAGAGATCAAATTATGCATTGCATTGTGTAAATAAGCTCCTTAAAACCTCTTTAAAGGACTGAGCCCCGGTGGCGTAGTGGTTGTGTGCGGGACTGCGACCCACTGGGATGGAGGTTCAATTCCTGCAGTGGGGCTGGGCCTCCTACTCCCACCACCAGAGAGCAGTGATGCCCCCCCCCCAAAAAAAAAAAACCCTCTCTAAAGTGTTGAAAAGCAAGAATGTTACTTTGAGAAATAAGGTGTGACTGATTCAAGCCATGGTATTTTCAATCACTTCATTTGCATATGGAAATTGGACACCGAATAAGGAAGACTGAAGAAGAATTAATGCATCTGAATTATGTTGCTGGCCAGAAATATTGAAGGTACTATGCAAGGCCAAAAGAACAAACAAATTCTTGGAATGCTTCTCAGAATGCTTCTTAAGAGGCAAAGATGGCAAGACTTCGTCTCATAAGCTTTGGACATGTCAGGAGAGACCAGTTCCCAGCAAAGGGCATCATGTATGGTAAAGTATTGAAACACCAAAAAAGAGGAAGATCTTAGATAAAGTGGATTGACACCGTGACCATATCAATGGGCTCAAAATAGGAACAATTGTGAGGCACAGTACCAGTTTGATTGTGTTGTACATACTATCACGATGAGTCAGAGCCAACTCAATGGCGCCTCACAGCAACGTCGATGTTCCTGACGTTCCTTCCTACGTTTTTACACCAGGAAGACAATGTTCCTTGAATGGCTGCTTGTACTTTGCAATAAATAGGAAGCAGAACAGAAGCAATTTATAAACCCAATTAATTGGGATGTGCCATGAAAACATGACCTACACCTTCAATCCAAGGACCAAATTCCATGAGGTGTGTGATTATACATAAGCAACCTCAGCTACTTTTTTTTCAATCTTGTTGTAAATGTACAATAAGTTGTGTATTTGTAAAATTGACAAAGGATGTGAGTTTAATTGGCAAAGGGTGCAATAGATTCTACAAGTTATTGACTGCAATTATAATTATCATCTATGCATCCTTACTGTTATGTTAATCAATGCAATTTTACCATCCCAGTACTGAAGCATGGTACTCCATAAGCAATAACTCCTTAAGTAAACTTTGGTTCTAAACATTGGGTTTTTCTTGTCTTTTATATAATTACAGTCATATTTGTGTATTTATGATTGCTATATTCCACTCAGTAATATCTTTAGGTTCCATTTATACTGTAGTATATATCAAGATTTCCCTTCTCCTACTGGCTGTTTAGTATAACATAGTATGTGTGTACCACTTCACTGTCCATTGATCTGTTGGTGACATTTAAGTTATTTCTGCCTTTTGGCTATTGTGAATAGGGCTACAAAGAACATTGATATACAAGTCCCTCTTCGAGTCTCTGCTGTTGTTTTTTGAGTACATAACTAGGAATATAATTGTTGACTCATGTAATAGCGCTGTTTGTAATTTTTTGAGGAACCGCTACACTATTTTCCACCACTTCTGTATGAGTTTGCATTCACCATCGGTGGACAGAGTTCTAATATCCTAGCATCATTCCTAGCATTCATTATTTTCAATTTATCTTAGCCATCCTCACATTCACTCACATCCAGTGATTTTATTCCAACTCTTAAAGACCTGATAAGACTGAGCAGACCTGCTCCTGTTTGTTTCTAAGGCTGTAAATCTTCATAGGGGCAAAATGCCTTATCTTTCTCCCAAGGGGTGGGTGGGATGAATCACAATGCCCCCAGGTTCCTTTAAGCCATCCTAGAAGGTGTAAGATTTCATTAGCATCTCTCTGATGACTAATTATATCGGTCATCTTTTCACGTATTTGATAGTCATTGCAATGTTCCTCTTTGGAAAATGTCTACTCAAGTACTTCATCCACTTTATGATTGAGTTATTTGTCTTTCTGTTGTTTACTTGTTGACTTTTCAATATATATTAGTTCTTAGCTTTCTTATTGAGTAGATAGCTTCTGAAGCTATTCTGAACAAAACAAATTGTATAAGGTCCCAATTATAAATATTTTGCTTTTGTTTCGATGCTTTGGTTATTACATTAGATAATACAATATTAAGCATTACCCTACATCTTCTAAGGACTTTACAGTTTAATATTTAAATTTACATCTTTAATTCATTTTGAATCTCTTTGTATATGTGAGACATAGATTTTATTTCATTTTCTGCATATTGAAACCAAGTTTTCCTAACACCATTTATAGAAAAGACCCTCTTTTCCCAATCCTTGCCAAAAAAAATTAATCATAGATGTGTGAATTTGTTTCTATTATTATCAATTCTATTTTATTGATTTTTGTGTTACTATACCAGGACCAAGTTGCTTTGATTGCTATAGTTGTTCAATATATTTTAATATCTGAAAGTGTATGTCCTTTTTAGTTCTTCACTATGGATGTCAGATTTTATGTTAACTGGAACTTGTGTGAAAATATAAGGGTGGAGTCGAAACTAGCACTCAGGTAGTTGCCTGGTGATGCCTCCTAGGAGGTGTAGCCTTTTAGGAAAGAAATCAGCAAGAAAGCCTCTTCTTGTGGCCCTTCCTCTTCCTCTTCACTAGCATTCTGTGCTTGCGTCAGAGGTGGCCCCATATGGTCCATAATTCCACGACTCAACATGACTACACCAACAAAGCTATGATTTTCCTGCTTCCCATTTTATATTTCTGCTTCCTAATCCTGCAGATACCTGAGTTTGAAAAGGGCTCCAACTAGTATCAGACCCATGGATTTGAGTTAGACTAGGCTGGGACGCCTTCTTGATATAAAATTAATTCTTGATGATAGGAAGTTATTTTTTAAACATATGTTAGTGTCACTGGTTTTGTTCTTTAGACTGCCCAGCACAATACAGTCTCTTTCAATATTACTTTAGCTGTTTAGGGCCTATGGTAGTTATATAACCTATTTTTAATTTGAGAGGATTAAGAGTGAAGGGATGAAATTTAGCTTGTCAGTCAGGTTGCAACTTGATGACCTTATTTGGAGGTGATAAGAAGATAAATAGCTCACTGGATGTGGGACACATGTCTACTCCCTCTGAGACTTCTCCGTTGACAAGATAAAAGGGTTACACTAGAGTTCTGGAGCCAGAGGAACCACGTGGTTCCCTGCCAGTGCTGAGATTCTCACGCCACCACTGGATCCATAAGACCTTCTATTCACAGGCCTGTGATCTTCTTGCATTCAGCATCATTGCATGTGTTTGATGAGTCTGAAGAGGATTTTATAGGTTGGTATCTGTGTTAGTCTGGGTAGTCTAGAGAAACAAATTCATAAATACACATATATGTATAAGAAAGAGTTTTATATACAAGAGCAAGTGTACATGAAGAAAACATCCCAGCTGAGCCCCGGTGCAGTGGTTGTGTGCGGGACTGCAGCCCACAGGGTTGGCAGTTCAAATCCAGCAGCAGCTCTCCAGGAACAAGGCTGGGCTTCCTACTCCCACCAGCGCAGTGATGCGGTGGGGGGGGGGGGCGGGGGAGAGGGGAAGAATTGATCCAGAAAGTTTTTCCTAGGCACCAATCCCCATGCTCAGGATAAAGAAAACATCCCAATCCAGTCCAGTCCAAGGTCATAATTCCAATATTAGCCCATATGTCCAATATCAATCTATACAGTCCAATTTCACACTCATGAAATGCATGCAATGATGCCAAATGCAGAATGATCACAAGCCAGAGAATAGAAAGTCTTTGGATTCAGTGGCATTGCAAGCATCCTAGTGCTGGCAAGGGTCTCTCTGTAGCTTCTCCAGCTTCAGAGGTCTGGTTGCATCCATATGGCTTGTCTGGCTCAGGACACTAGGGTAGTTTAATGTGATTTCTCCTTAGGGATGTCTCACAGGACGTAAGCCTTGTCAGTAGAGTCTCAGAGAGAGACAGGGAGAGACTCCTGCTTCCAAGAAGGAAGTGCCAGATTTCCAGAATTCTCAGAGAAGGCCATGCCCACACAAAGGTCTTATTTACTATCTCCAGATTAACAGGATAGACTCCACCCCTATACTCTTAATCCTCAAATTAACACCAGATTAAGTAACTGCCACAGTATCAGACCTATGGGCTAATATTGGACTTATGAACTTGATCTGGACTGGTCTGGAATGATTTCTCACTATTCAACTGGTCTCGTATATAATACTCTTATACACATATGAGTATCTATGGATTTGTTTCTCTAGTCAACTCAAACTAACACAGAACCTCTTGCCATTCCATATATATTTGTGATTGGTTTTTCTATGCTTATAAAGAGGGCTGTTGGAAATTTTGCTGGCATTGCATTGAATCTATCTACTATCTACATTGGGTAGTAATGACAATAGTAAGTCTTCCAATCTATGAACACAGAATACTCTTCCATTTAAGTCATCTTTAATATCTTTTAGTACGTCCATAGGATTTTCAATACTGACTTTAAGAAGTGAATATAAGTCCTATCTTCTAAAGTGCCTCAGAAGGGTCTCAAGCTTCAAAGCTTTCATTTAGCAGCCTAAGGTCTTAATTGTTTGTACCAAAAAAGATTCCTAGTAAAAATATTAATTTAATAAGTAAGATTTGAATGAATTAATTCATTTGTGGGCATTTTTTCATGAAAAGTTTCCATTTTCATATTCCTACATCTCCTAACTAGCCTATTCATTTTGAAGTTAATTAGTCCAAATATTCCGGGGTCAAGAGGAAAAAATAATGTGTAGGGAGGAGACTTGTGCAGTCTTTATGAAACATCCATATTTACCTCAGCAAATAACTTTTCTATTGGATCTCAGTCTTTTTAAAATTAATAGTCTTAATGGGAACTCTTACAGCTTTCATAACGTTCCATTAGATCAAGCATAATTGTACAGTTGTAACCATAATCAGTTTCCAAACATTTCTTTCTTCTTGAACTTGTTGAGATCAGCTTCCCTTTATCCCCTCCCTCCACCACCATACCCCCAGGAACCGTTATTGTTGTTGTTGTTTGTTTTGGTTTTGGTTTTTTGCTGTATCTTTCCCCATACATCCAATATGTCCAATCACCTGCAATTCTGTTATTCGCACCTCCTTGAGTGGGGTCATCATTGCTATCAACTCTCCCTCCCCACCCTCTTTCCATAGCCTCAGGGAATCATTGCTCTCGTTCCTGAAGAGTTATCTATCTTGACTTTCATTCATTGAATGATCTTACTTACAAATGAACCTGCACAGGTCTAACAAGATTACTGAGATATATCAAAGACCATATGGAAAGGGGAGGAAATATTAACTAATACATTAATCATACCTTCTGTATGTCCCTTCTGTGAGGGCTGCCCAATCAGCTTATACCTAGGTTTTGGGTCTCCACTTTATCCTCCCTCCTCATCAATGTGATTGCTTGTTTGTGAATTTGGGATACCTAGTCCTATAGACACTTCATGATCACATGGGCTGGTGCGCTTCTTCTATGTGGGCTCTGTTGCTTCCCTGCTGGCTGGCCACTTGTTTAACTTCAAGTCTTTAAGACCCCAGACACAATAGCTTTTAATAGGCAGACACCATCAGCTTTCTTCACCACATTTTGTCTTCAGCGATCCTGCCAGGAAAGCGAGTACCACACATTATTAGAAAAAATTGTTCTAGCACTCAGGTAAGATTTAATAGAGACCCAAAGTCCATCTGTTTCCTTGCTGTGTTTACATGTATAGACTGATACACCTATGCTTATATATTTACATATCTATATTTATACCTATATATAATTTTTACATTCTTTCCTTTTTCTTTTTTCTTTCCTCCTGGCCTGCTATCATGTTTCCCTATGTTCATCTCTCAGTATTTCCTCTTAGGTAATTTTTGATTGATCAAACACTACCAGGAGCACTACACCCTCCTCACCATCAATTTTAGAATCCTTGTTCTTCCCTATACCTGCTGTTATTGGTTCACCACTCATTTCCCTCTCCTCCTCCCCTCCTATGCTTTCCTGCCCCACCTCACTCACAACTGTCAGTCCATTGCTGTCTCCACGGAGTTGCTTATTCTGTCTATATTATATAGATAAACACCAAAAACAACGGAGAGGAAGACCATACAAATAATTCCAAGTCTAACTTGTATCCTGACCCAGAGTAGATGAATATCTCCCTGTTAAATAGCAAGCAGGACCAGTTATAATCTATCAAACCAATTCCCTTTTCTTTCAGGATTCCACATCCCAGGACCTGCTTACCTAATAGTACTTACACCATTTTTAGTCCTCAGCATCCATATCTGAAATGCACACACACTACAATTCCACCATGCTTTTCCTGCAGTGAGAGATGTCCACACCCCACCCACCCCCATCCCTTTACACTCTTAGGCTTTCAGTGTGGTCCCCTTTTGTGTAACCCCCAATCACTTCAAATGAGCTGCCAAGCACTGCTCCCTGAGTCAGAAGTCTACAACTGGGATTCCTCAGGGACTTCGTGGCTTTGCTCCCGTTGCTGGTTGGTTGCCCTCCCTTCTTGGTTTGCCCCCCTGTGGGCGGGTCAGACTGTATCTTCAGGGCCATTCTCTATAACACTGTCTTCTAGGGAAGGGATGTCATGTCTTCAGCTGAGGCCAGCCTGCAGTCCTCTGTGTCAACATACCCCGCCCGGATTGGAATGAGGCCTACTCTCTCTCCCTTCGCCTTCCCTGTGGAAAAATAAACAATACCCTCCCCTTGGATGGATTAGTGCTCTGTTCTCCCATTGCTGTCTTTCTCCCCACAGCCTACCACACCCCCCTGTGGACCTTAAAAGCATATGAGAGGGGTGGGGAAAGATGTCTTTGAGCACAGGTACTATCTGCATCTTTAAAACAAATTTTTGAGATGTTTGAATCATTGGGTTTGGTCTGGCTCAGCAGTTTCCCACCTGTGGATCAGGATCCCTGTGATGGTCGAATAACTCTATCACAGGGGTTGCCTAAAACCATCGGAAACCACATATTTCTGATGGTCTTAGGAACCGAGACCGCTCCTCTCTCCATTCTCCAGGTGGGTCCACCCACATGTAGAGTACCCGTTGGGAAAATTGTTACCTATGCTGCACCATGCTTCAAGACAAAATGTCATTTATTTGTAATTAGAAATCAATATTTCACAATATACAATTACATATTATTTTGTGATTAATCAGTATTTTACATGATGATTACTATTTACATGATGATTCATAACAGTAGCAAAATTAGAGCTATGAAGTCGCAATGAACATAATGTTATGGCTGGGGTCACCACATGAGGAACTGTATTGAAGAGTCACGGTATTGGGAAGGTTGAGACCCACTGGTCTAGCTCATGCCAGAACTGACCTATCCTCAGCTCAGGAATTGTGTTTTATGTGCATTTCCCTTCATACCCATTCCGCTGTTTGAATTTACCTCAGTGGATTCATGTTGACCTTTTGGTCCTGTCTAACTTCACTAAGCATAACATACTCCAACTCTTTCCACACGATGAGGTGCTTCATCTTTTCTCCATTATATTTTACTCCATTGTGTATATATACCAAAGGGTTTTTTATTTGGGTTGGGGGGAGTGTTGTTTTACTTTTTGTTTTTTGAGGACAGCTCTCTTGATTGCTCTGGGCGAGGGGTGCTCAGCAGGTCTTTGTGAGGAGAGTCCATTTCGTCTTCACCATCACAGGCTTCTGGCTGCTCAGGGTGGCACTGGCTCTGTAGATGGCGGCCATGTGAAAGTTGGGGCAGTACTTGTTCTTGTGGATCATGTGCCGCATGCTGCTGAGCGTGGCCCGGCGTTCTTGTTAATGGGGGTTCGCCCATGGGAGGTGGCTTGTTTCTGCTGACCTG
Source organism: Nesogale talazaci (assembly GCA_004026705.1). Lineage (NCBI taxonomy): Eukaryota > Metazoa > Chordata > Mammalia > Afrosoricida > Tenrecidae > Nesogale > Nesogale talazaci. The sequence goes on along the minus strand of PVJH01000332.1, from coordinate 97,740 downwards.
GCCTCCACTGCAGGACCACCACCACCCCCTCTCGCCTTAAGCAGCGGGCTCGACGCCCACGATTTTGCAGTTCATCTGCCCATTGTAGCCGAAGGAGTTGCAGTTATTGGGCTGAGTGCTACACGTCAGCTTGTCCCTCTTGATCAGGAAACTAGAGCTATTCCGCACTACCATCCATTATAGATGTATGGACATGGCGGCAGCAACTCCTCTTCCTCCTGCGATGCAGCCGGAGACAAAAAGAGCTGTATCAAAGTTATTTTTAATCTATTTGCCTATTGATGGAATTTTAAGCTGCTTCCAATTCTTTGTGATTGTGAACTGTGCAGCAATGAATATTGGAGAGCAGCTGTCTGGTCGTTGTGCTTTTTCTTATTTCTTCTGGGTATATGCCCAGCAGTGGAATTGCTGGGTTGTATGGTAGCTTGATTTCCATCTGCTTTAGATATTGTCAAATCACTTTCCACAGTGGCTTTAAGTTTCTACAATACCACCAGCAGTGAATGAGAGTTCCTGTCTCACCACACCCCTTCTAACATTTGTTGCTTTCTTTTTTTTTTTTAATTAGGATATTTTTGTGAGTGTTAGGTGGTTTCTCATAATTGTTTTGATTTGTATTTCCTGGATAGCTAATAATCAGGAAAATTTTCTCATATGTTTATTGGCCATTTTGTTTGTGAAATTTGTTTAAGATTTTTGCCCACCTTCTCAGTGGACTATTTATTTTTTGTTTTAATAAAACAGATTTTAATAGTCAGCACTTTGTCTGAAATGTCCTTATTAAGCATCTTGTCCCAGTCTGTGGGCTTTCTTACACAAGGTTTTATTTTTGTAGCTCCCACTCATCTATTTTATCTTCCACTGGTTGTGTATCTTACCTTATGTCTGATGTCTTCCCTTGCTAAGGTTCTTAGCTTTGTACCAATTTTCTCATTGATGATCCTGGTTGTGTGAGGTTTGACCTTGAGGTCTGTGATTCTCTTTGAATCTATTCTTGAGTAAGTGAGTGAGAGAAGGGTCTCGCTTCATTTTTCTGCAGGTTGATATCCAGTTTTTCCAGCACCATTTGTTAAAAAAGGCAACCATTTCCCATTTGATATTTCTTGGGCCCTTATTAAAAATGAGTTGTCTGTATGCTGCTGTTTTTATTTCTGAATTTTCGATTCTTATCTATTGGTCAGAGTTTCTGTCATTATCCTAGTACCATGCTATTTTGATAGTAAGCCCTATCAAACTGTGATTGTATAATAAGTTTTAAAATCTGATAAAGCAAGACCACTCACTTTCTTATTCTTCTTTAGGAGTTCCTTGCTAATTCTGGGCTTCTTCCCTTTCCATATTTTTAGTAGTTAACCTTCCCATTCCTTTGAAAAAGATGCTGCTATCTGTATCAGGATTATATTGAACTTATGTAGTGCCTTAGGTAGGATTGATATCTTTACTATATTGAGTCTTCCAATCAATCCATAAGCATGGGCTATTCTGCATTTGCAAAGGTCCCTTTGCACCATTGATTATAACACTGGCTGTTGATTTTTCATATATAGACTGTATTTCTTGTAGGTAATTTCCTTCCAATCCCATCTTCTTGAGTGTTTTAATTGGGTTTTGAATGTTGCAAAATGCTTTTCCTTTGATATTGTCATACAGCTCTTATCTTCTTTCTTTGTCAGTGCAGTATATAATGCTGATGGCATTTCAGATGTTGAATCACCCCTGCATCATTGATATGAGTCCTACTTGATCACGACAGATAATTTTTTTAAATATACTTTGCTAATCCATTGACCAAAATTTTGTTAAGGATTTTTGCGCCAATTTTCATTAGAGGTATCAGCCTGTAGTTTCCTATTATCATGGGATCCTTGTCAGGTGTGGGTATCAGTGTTATATTAGCTTCATAGAATGAGTTTGGGAGTTTACCATCCTTTTCTATGTTCTAGAAGAGCTTGTGTAGAATTGGTGTCAGCTAAATGCTCTGGTAGAATTCTCCAGTAAAACCATCTGGGTTAGGGCTTTTTTTAGTCAGCAGTTCCTGAATAAACTTATCTATCTCTTTTTGCTGTGAGTCTGTCAGGTTCTCAATGTCTATATAAGATTATCTGGAGAGCGTTTTTCCATACCTTCCAAGTTGTGTTCATTGGAATAGTCCTTCGGAGTACTGTGTAAACAGTCTTTCAATTTCATTAGATCCACTGTAATTCCCCATTTCATCCCTCATTCTAGATACTGACTTTGGCTCTTGCCTGTCTTTTGTGAGGTTTGCCAATAGTTTGTTGATTCTATTAATCCTTTCAAAGAACTAGGTTTCTACTGAGTAGAATTTTTTCCCATAATTCTTTTTTGTTTAGTTTGGTTTTTCCACTTATTTCTCTGCCCTTATTTTTATCATTTTCTTTTGCTATTATAAGGATTATTCTGTTGACTCTGCTTCAACAGCTGAAGGTATTGTGATAGAATATCAACCAAAAGTTTCTCTTCCTTCTTCATATGTGCACTTATCACTATTTAGCATCCTCTTATAACTGCCTTTGCTTTATCCAATTCTCATTTTTCAGAAATTTCAGAATTTCATCTGTAATATGGGTTAATACCTACTTCTTTTCAAGAAGTTATTAAACCTCAAAGTAGTTTCTCTTGTTTTTTAATCTTTATTTTGTTGATTTCCAGCTTTATGTAGTAGTGGTCAGAGAAGGAAGTCTGAGTGACCTCTATATGTTCAAATTTACTCAAACTTAACTTGTTTCCCAGCATGCAATCTATTTTTTAAAAAAACCATGTACACTTGAAAAGGATGTGTTTGTTTGCAGTTGGGTAGAGAGCTCTGAATGTCTATCAAGTCAAGTTGTCTAGTTGTAGAGTTTAGTTATGAAACCTTGCTGAGCTTCTTTCCTTCTGATCTATCTTCTCAGAGAGTGGTGCTGCTATGATTGTTCTATGATTGTTGATCCTGAGATTTTTTCATTTTTTGAAGGTTTGATTGACAAATTTCATGGGTTTCTCATGAGATATGTGCTCACTAGCTCTTCACGTACTTACTCTACTAAGCATTATATAGTACCTATACTTATCTCTTGTTACTTTCTGCACCTTGAAGTTGATCTTGTCAGAGATTAGGATCACAACTCCTGCTTTTTTTAGATTGCTGCCAGCATGGTAAACTTTTCACCAGTCTTTGTGCCTCAACTTGTTCTTGTTTGAGAACTCGGGATGAGTGTCTCTCTTGCAGACAACAGAATTATGGGTTTTGATTCCTAATCCAGTTTCCTCATCCTTGTCTTTTAATAGATTAATTTAGACCACTGATGTTCAAAGTTAATACATACATCTGTGGATTCCTTCCTGTCATCTCGTCCTTTTGGTGTTAGATATTTCCCAACTTCTCACTTAGCAGTGTCTTTTGTGTGTGAAAGGTGGATTCATTTGTCCCTTTTTTCCCCCATTGGATCAAAGACATCTTTACACTACACAGTGTTCTCATGTTTGTACTCTGTCCAAAGTGAGTTGGAAAGTAATTTTTATAAATGTATTTTATAAATATGTTTAAAAAAACATATTCTCTAAATTTTTCCTCATCTGAGAAAACTCCTCACCTATTTTTTATGGAGAATTTGTCAGGATATAGGACACTTGGTTTACAGTTATTCTTTCAACTTTGGAAGATGCTACTCATCTTCTCCTCTTCTTCATGGTTTCTGCTGATAAGTCTGAACATATTCTTATCTGGTTGCTGTTATAAATTAAGGCATTCTTTTCTTCTCTAGCTGCTCTTATAATTTTTCTCCTTTTCCTCAAAGTTGGATAATATGCCATAGTATGTTCTTCTTGAAGTTCAGTCTCATTGGTGTTCTCTTTGTTCCTGGATGACTTTCTGATTCATCTTCTATACATTAGAGAAGTTTTCTTCTAAGACTTCCCTTGCTATGCAGGTTGTTTATTTCTGTTACATCTTGCACTAATATCCAGATTATTTGAATATTGTTTTTCTTCATAGCATTGTTCGTTGTTCTCAGGTTTTCTTCAGCTTCTTTGATTATCTTGTTTAATTGTCTTTCACGTTTGTTGGATACTGCTTGACTGTGCTCGAGGTCACTGATACAATTACCTGCCTCTTGCAGGCAGTTGGTAAGGTCTTTTACCATTTTCTGTTTCTGCTGTATTGTCCTTTAACTCTTGTATTTCCATTCAATAAGTGAACTCTATCCTCTCTATTTTTTTTTATTTTTCTTCTGTATTGATTCCCTTATATCCTGAATGACTCTAAGCACCATTGTGAAGATTTCTTCCTATGGTAGTTCCAAGTCTACTTCTTCTATATATGTTGCTAAGTTCAGATCCTCTTCATTGTAGCTTGTTTCTCTTGCTTTGTTGTAGTGACTGCAGATGTGAGTGGTAGTTTACACAGGATTTCAGTGTCACTGGATGTGGTACTTTATGTGAGGTTTGCACAGCACTGAGGATGGGGCTGGCCAGATCTGTGTGGTAATTTGGCTCTGTGTGTTGGGCTGCCGTGGCACGTTCAGCAGGTGGCACTGGTGCCCCAAGCACTGATGGAAGAACTGAGCTGCAGGTGTAAGTAGGCTGCATGATCTCAGGCTGTGCTGGCAATGTCAACAGGGGGACTGACCCCATCTCAGAGTTGAGTGCCAGGTATCTCCAGCAGCTCAGACTGCTAGGACCAGGTCAACCAGATTGGCTGGCTGCACAGGCCCTGAGAATGGGGCAGGCAGGGGGCCAACCTCTCTGTTGCCATGTATTGCAGCCTCTCAGGCTCTCTCGCAAAGTGCTGCAGGGAGGCAGGGCACTGCACTGAGTGGAGACATGAGCTCTACAAGCAGTGTGGGCTATGCAGACCCAGTGGCTGAAGCCCCAGACCCCACTCAGATTCCATCGCTCAGGCTGTAACCTCGAATCCTGGCACAGTTGGCACTGGTCAGTGCAGGCGGGGTATCAGCTGCAATCCACACTGCTGCTGAGCAGCACGGATGGAGGGGCAAAGCCAAACAGAGCCATGGGAACAATCAACCCACCAGCCGGAGACAGAGCCCTGGTGTGTCCAAAGACCTACATGAGCTTCCTTGTCCATATGCTGAGCCTCCTACTGTCCCAACCCTACACTTAGTCATGGAGCTCCAAAGGTAGTCTTCCTCAGTGTCATTTTCCCAAAAGTCCTGTACATCTCAATCTTATCTGCCTTCCTAATCCCAGACAAAAGAATTCTCAAGTTTTCAGACAGCATGTATGATATTGTCTTCCTGTTTCCCCTTTATATCTTTTTACACTTAATTATCATCCTCCTCTATGCCTTCAATTCCATTGATTTCTGCATAGCTCTATCCATAACACAGAGACCCACGTGCACCCTGAATTTTACCCAAGTGTAAGACAAGAATGTGCTTTGATTTCTACAATTTTTTTTGCTTTAACTGGCATTTGGAACTAAGCATTGAAGAGTGACCTTGCTCATAGAACCCTTTTCCAGTCTAAAAATACCCACATTCCCCTGCAGACATCCTGCAGGTACATAGCTAATGTTTAACTTTTCACCCACAAGACACTTGGCAAAAACACAAACTGAATGGATTTCACCATCAGCCTACAATCCACATTTGAAAAGGAACATTAAAATTGTTTATTCATACTAACTTTCTTTAATATTGCTCAAGCTTGAATTATAGCATTTAACTTTTACAGGTTGGCAATTTGTGAATTTGACCTGTTTCTTTGCCTCAGAGTCAAATTTCTTTCCACTGCCGCTTTCAAAAGCCTCCCTCTACATCTCCACAGCTACAGTATAATACCATGGTCAGCATTCTCTTGACTGAGGCTGTGCAGGGAGAATCTATCTCAGATCAGCTGTGAGAGCTGCAGTTTCAAAATCCACTCACTGATCTTGTATTTTTACTCTATCTGTGTACTGACCATGCAATTATTTACTCTTTTTACTTGAATGGGAATCTACCAGATTCTGCAAAAATAGGTTAACTGGGGAATGTGGGGTGAGACCCAACGGTGTAAGACCCAAGGAGGATGCAGCAAGGAAGGGGACAGCAACCTGGTTAAAGCTTGACCATGAACGCACCACAGACTTGGGGCCACTCTTCATGAGAACAAGCTTCTGGGTAACAAGCGTGCCCCCATCTTCCCAGGACAAAGGATCGTCACTGAAGAAGCCCTCCCTGTTTACAAGAAGGCCGGCTAGTAGCTGCTGGTGCGCTAAAAGCTAACACATAATCTGTGAACAGGAGCATGTCACCATCGTCTTTTTAGCCCTTCAGTAGCTTCCCTTGCCCTTAGAATAAAATTCAATTGCATGTCCTTAAATCACAAAGCCCTGACTGATGCAACACAGAGGCAAGATTTCTGTCATTAAGCCACTTTGGTGAAACTGGAAAAAAAAAATCTGAACATGAAGGAGAAATACTAGCTTTGGCTCTTAACTTTTAAAAATAAATAAGAATCTCTGGTGAAAGAATTGACTCCTCATTATCAGTAGATATTGACCAAATGCACTTTGGCATAGAATGTTGAAAACAGTCTGTGTTCACTATAGGAAAAGGAACTAGTTTAACGTCCTTTGGAGAGACCATTCAAAAATGCAAGTTATTTAAATTACCCACCAACACAGTTCAGTCTAAAAGACTAGTACGATATGTGCTTATTAGAGAAAGGTCATGGTTATCTTGGCTGTAGATCAAATTTATGGTAAGGTTGAGTTGTATTTTTATGTGTTTAATGTGTGCTTCAGAGTACATGGAGTCTTTCTGGAAACATGCCTATTACTGTATCTAGAACTTGAAGAATCATTTTACCAGTTGAAAAGTCTATCATTTTACTAGTTACATTTCTTTTATAAGATATGGTAGATAATATCTATCCTGAATTAACTGCTGTGTACTTGGTCAGCAAAGGCACCACTCTACCTCGATGTACTTACTAAAAATTGCTTTGTGCTAATAATAATAAAATAAAAACTAATATTTGTTGATAATTCAATGTGCTAGACTCTGTACAAGGTATAATACATTACCTCATTTAACCTTAAAAGCATTAGATTGTTTGTATTATCATTATAAATGTAAGGAAGCAGACACAGAGACAATAATAAATTGCCCTCACGACTATCAAATTGAAGACTGTCATTGCCTTAATCTCTTTTGAAATAAGAATATTGAGCAATGTTAAGTTGTATCAGAACACGTAAAGTTATATAGGACATGAAAACTGTCCTAAGGAGTTTATAACACAACAAATGTAGGAAAAGGGTACTTGAACTAGAAGGAAAACCTGGTGAAATATTTAGTGAATGGTGTGAGCCCTCTAGTCCTGGACAGAGATGGGGGATTATTCTGATGAAGAGAAGTCACATCTAATCTGAATTTTGGAAAGCAAAGCAAACCCACTGCTGCCAACAAGTTAGTTTCAAACTCAAAGCAAGACTAAATTTTTGCCCCAGCAGACAGCCTCATCTTTCTTCTGTGGAGTTGCTGGTAGGTTTGAACAGCTGGCTTTGTGCTTAGCAGCCCAATGCCTAAACCACACTACCACTATGGATCTTTTGGGAATGGGGATAGGGGGGAGAGGTTGGTAGGTGGTAGGGTGCAATAAAATTTTAAGTTCCCCCAAATCAAGAATAATAAAACCAGTGCATGGATAGCACATTTTTATGTATTAATAAAGTATTTGAGCATTTTACTTACTTATTCATATCTCCCCATTAAGACAGTTAACAATATTGTTTTCTGATACAACACTTAAACTATCATGACAGTAAAAGCCTGGTAGGAGAAGCACATAGTTGTTGGGACTAAATTCAGAGTTCCAAAGTTGTTAGCAGCTTATATCAAAACTTCATTTTTATGACTTATCTATGGGACAAACAAGGCTAACTGTAGAGAAAACTATCTTCTTTTAGGCAGGAAAGTCCTGCTCAAAGCATGTGAGAGAGGAACACAGCTTTCACCTGTTTGAAGTTTGCTTTTGCCTATTGTCAGGAACTTCCTTGTATAGCATACACTTCAAGTATGCACAATTTCTAACACATCCATGGCTATGTAGTCCCTGTCTTCCTTGCCTTGAGTTACTGTAACATGGATACCACAGTGGATGGTTTTGAAGAACAGTTTGGGGGGCTCAAAGTTCAAGTCATGATCAAGGCTACTGATTCCTTCCTTGTCAGTAGACTTGCATGTTCTTTGGCTTGAGACTAGTATTCACACCAAGTCTGCTTTCACAGTATGTGTACATTTCTGTTTTGCCTTATCTGCTCTTTCAAAAACAGATTATTCATTTTGGGGCACACATTACATTAAGCATACATTAACATAACAAAGAAAACTCTGTGCCCAGACGGGATTCTAATACGTACTTTTTTGTTTTTAGTTACTGTCACGTGGCTTCTAACTCACGTGTTTCTGAGTAGAACTGCTCCCTCAGATACTCAAGACTGAAACCTTTTGGAAGCAGTTACTAGACCTTGCTTCTGAGGTGCCACTAAGTGGGTTGAGCTGCCAGCCTTTCTGTGAGCAGCCCTCTGCACAAACATTTGCACCACCCAGGGGCTCTAATGCCATCATTCCACTCCCACAATCCCCTCTCTCTCCCTACATCCACCCCTGCACTGCCTATAACGTGCTGTACCCCTTATTATGATTATACAACCACTTCTCCTAGGCCTCACTCCTGAGAAACCTAAAGAAAATAATGAAAAACAAATCCCACTAAGGTGGTAAAGATAAGATTTTATTAGTGTAAAGATAAAAATAGAAACAGTGCATGAGAGGGAGAAGACCCCCCATCAACATTCAAAAGAAATTTCTGTCATGGAACAACTAAGAGATTGCACTCAGAACAATTTCAAAGTGTGTCTTTAGGGAGGCCAACTGTCCAAGTACCACATGCAATCCAGCAAAATCAAGATTATAATGGTCTCTGCCTGAGAGTAAAGCTGTTTGGGACTCTTGCCTTGTGTTGGACTCTTCCCAGAGCATATCTGCCAGTAGCGCAGTATGACGAGATATTCTGCAGATACACTGTCCTCCACAGCCTTCCATAAATTAGGTGCTCATAATTCTAGCCTTGACACTTTTCACGATATTCAAATTTTGTAATTGTCATCTTTGGTTTACACAAGCAGGTGTGCTTCTTTTGTGTGCACTTAGCTGACTCTTTGCTTAAAAGACTGCTTGTTTGAATACAAGGCTTTAAGATTCTAGATACTATTCTGACTCAGAGGTGGAACTGTCTACTTTCTTCACCACACTTTGCTGTACCAGCCTTATCTTCAGTGACCTCTTCAGGTGAGTATCAAGCAAGGCCATAATGTAAGAAATAATTTTTCTTTGGTTGGAGCTAGGGTGTTTGTGAGCCCAGAGCTCATTGCTGAATCTATGAGATTTTTTTTCCTGTAATTTGGAAATTGAGATATACATTTATGTACATTATACATATCTTCTATAGTTTAATCATGTTAAACATAATTGTACAATTGCTTCCATAATCAGTCACCCACAAAAAGATGGGTCGAATGTCAATCTCCCTGACCTGGACTCCAGGTGCAGGGGACAGGCAAGATTAACCACATCTCTCTTGAGTCATATGGCAGAAGTTTTTGAGGATGGCAAATGGTCTCATTTATCATAGAGTGGTATGTTTTTAGGAATTCAGGGACAGAAATGTAATATTTTCCTGGAGCTGCCTTAACAAAATACTACAAAGTGAATGGCTTTAAAAAACAGAAATTTGTTGTCTCCATTCTGTAGACTGGTAGTCCAAGGGTTTAGTTCAGTTTGATTGCAGTCCTGAGTACACATTTCAGTTCATTTTTAAAGACAAAAATTCACTTATCGTTTATCTAGGATTTAAGAAATCATGCACTGGAGCAGAAATCAAAATTAATGATATTATTCTTTATAGTATTGAGCATTACAGGGTGCAGCATTAATTAGAGCAACCTGGTTACTATCATAAGATTATCACAAAAGAAACAATACCAAAATTGATTGTAGCATCCTGGTTATCATGACAAGATTGACTACACCATTCAGGTTACAACATCAAAGGGAATAATATTGAAAAATAATCTGAACAAATCATCTAGACTAATTGTAATGTCCAGAACCTGGGAACATGGGAGCACATTCTAAAATTAATCAACAGCAGAGGCTTTCCTGTAGGGAGGGAGAACAGGCAGGTCAACTAGCAGTCAACTGTCTGAAATGGGAGGGATGAATGGACAAGTCACTTAGCAGCTAACAAAAATAGTGTTTCTTTTGCTAGTCTGCCTCACTCTGTCCTCTCTTGCATAAGGGCACATGTCATATAATTTATCTGAAATGTAGCAGTTTTACACTGAAATGGTACAACCAATTTATCCACTCTGAGTCAGCTGAAGAAAGATGCTTTTATAGAAAATGACTATCAGTGAGGAGACCACAGTATGGCAAAAGATTGTCTTTGTGGTGCCCTTTTTGAAAACAGACTACATAGAGAATATAGATCCATTGACTCCAGAATTTACACTTTAAAGAGTCACATATAGAGGTTTTACATTAACTCAGATTTCAGGGTCACGATGGAAACAACTGTTGACCATGAGCAAGCAAGTAAAATAGTATTGCTAGCCAAGTTTTAGGTCCATCTCAAAATGTCTTTGTTGATGAACTGGATCCTGGGACTGACCTTTTAATCAATAAAATTCAGGTACCATATTTTTCAGACCATAAGACTCTACACCCAGTTTTTCAAGCAGGAAAGCAAAACAAAAATTCTGAACCAAATATTACCAGTATTTATTAAATATGTATTTACTAATATTTATTAAAATAAACAAAATGCATTAACTTTTAACTGCCTAAACTCAACAGTGGTGTTAAGAACCATCATCACTTTCACTAACAAATGAGGGGAGGTGTGCGCTGTGCCCATCATGTGACCTGACTGATGTTGAGATCCCAGCAGGCAGGACTTCCCCCAAACACACAGCAATCCACAGCATGCAAACAGCAGCGGACAGTCAGTGGATGCATGGGATCATAACCAAATGTTCTGGGGTACCACACATTCAGCCCATAAGACACACCCTCGCTTTTCCCCTATTTTTGGGGGGGAAAGTGCATCTTATGGTTCAACAAATATGGTAAATAAAAGAAGACTCGTAGCATTGTTTGGTCCTTTTAGGTGACAGCTGTATCCAACCTGTCTGCTTTCTAGCAAGTTATAAAAATCCCATAGAGATTGCATTAAGTATCTTAGAATAATTGCACCTTGAAGGGAGATTTTCCTAACCACACTAAATAAAATAGCTTGAATTACATATAGGACTAGGACTCACTGGACTCCCATATGAACTCAGGATAACATAACTTATAACAGCTTCAAAGGCCCTATTTCAAAAGATGGTCTCATTTACAAGTTCAGGGATTAAGATTTCAACATATCTTTGGGGACACAATTCTGTTATTTAAAACAGGGAGGGAGGTGAGAAGGAGACCACTGGAAGGGAAGAGAAAGCACAGAACAATGCAGCCAAAGAACAAACAAATCCATCCTGGAAGAAGTATAGCCAGAATACACCTTAGAAGCAAGGATGGTGAGAGTTTGTTCTCACTTACTTTGAGCATGTGGTCAGGAAAGACAAGATCCTGAAAAAGGATAATGGAACAGAAAGAAAAAGGGGGAGAGGGGGGCTGCAGAGATCCTTTACAAAATGGATTAATGTAGTGGTTGCAAGAATGAGGTGACGATATTACAGGACAGCAGCACATCAACTTCTGTTGCACAGAGTCGCAGAACTATGTCCCCAGGTGTCCTCGTCTTAATTTAATTATGTGTTGCAGTCAACTCAACAAGACCTATCCAACAAAGCGAGCAGTACCAGAAGTTCCAAAATGCAAACATTCATTTGAGTCAGAAGATCATCTTTGCTCTGTTGTGATTATGTAATTCTTTTTTTCAAAAAAATGTTTATTTATTTTTCAGCAGTTTTATGAGCACAAAATCCACATATCATGCAATTTAATAGTTCAGTCACATGAAGAGCTGTAACAACCATCACACAGTCTTAGAACATTGGGGCAGTCATGTACTCCTGTGTCAATTTCATGATTGGGAATGTAGGGGTGGAGTCTAGCCTGTCAATCCGGAGATAGTCAATGAGAACTCTGTGTGGGCATGGCCTTCTCTGAGAATTCTGGGAAATCTCATGATATTTCCCTCATGGAGATGAGAGACCATCTCCCCAGTTGTTGCGAGACACTCAAGTGACAAGACAAGATGGCAGCATCCGAGGAACTGGAGGAGCGGGAGGAGAAGCCACATGGACTTATCTGATGGAACCAGACTTTTGAAGCCAGAAAAGTCACAGAGAGACCCCTGCCAGCACAGAGATGCTTCTACCGCCTATGGATACTGCTGGTGAACTCTGAGCCCTGGAAACAATGAGCCATGAGGGGACCCCTGACAAAGCCGGGATACTTCTACTGCTGCTGGACACTGCTGCACCCACTGGCCTGTGATTGTTCTGGTGTCATTGCATGTGCTTCGTGAGTCAGAAAGAGACTTTATAGACTGGTTTTGGACCTATGGGCTAATATCAGACTTATGACTTTGGACTGGAGTGGGTTGGGAGGCTGCTTCAATGCTCCATTCCTCTTGTATATAAACCTTTCCCATATATCCACATGTGTGTTTATTAATTTGTTTCTCTAGTCTACCCAGACTAACACAAACATTTTTTTCACTTCTATGCAATTCTTTTTTTGAAAATCACTTTATTGGGGGCTCATACAACTCTTAACATTATTTATGCATACATCTATTTTGTCAAGCATATTTTTACATATATTGCCATCATGGTTTTCAAAGCATTTTCTTTCTACTTGAGCCTTTGGTATCAGCTCCTCCATATTCCTGCTCATTCCTTCATGAACCCTTGATAATTTAGAAATTATTACTGTTCTTTTCATGTCTTGCACTGCCTGATATCTCCCTTTACCCCCTTGTCTGTTGTCCATCCCCCTGGGAAAGGGTTATAGATAGGTCATTGTGAGCAGTGTCCCCCTCCCCCGCCTTCCCCTTCCCCTCCAGGTATAGCCACTCTCAATATTGGTCCTGGGGAGTTTATCTGTCCTGCATTCCCTGTGCTTCCAGCTATTGTCTGTATCCATGTATATGCACTGATCTAGCCAGATTTATAAGGCAGAATTAGGGTCTTGATAGTGGGGGTGAGAAAGCATTAAAGAACCAGAAGAAATCTGTATGTTTCATCAGTGCTATACTGCACTCTGACTGGCCTGTCTTCACCCCACGAATCTTCTGTAAGGGGGTGTCCAGTTGTCTACAGATGGGCTTTGAGTCTCCACTTCACATTGACCCCATCCGCATTCACATTACTATATTTTGCTCTGTCTTTGATGCCTGATACATGATTCCTTTGAAAGGTCATGATCACACAGGCTGGTGTGCCTCATTCATGTGGACTTTGTTACTTCTCAGCTACATGTCTGCTTGTTTATCTTCAAGACTTTAAGACCCCAGATGCTATATCTTTTGATAGCCAAGCACCATCAGCTTTCTTCAACATATTTATTTATGTATCCACTTTGTCTTCAGCAATTGGCTCAGATAGGTGAGCATCTCAGAGTGCTGGATTATTAGAACAAACTGTTCTTTTGTTGAAGAGGACTTGAATCGAGGCCCAATGTCCATCTGCTTCTTTAATTCTAAACCTATAAATATATGCACATGGATCTATTTCCCCATCATCTTATATAAATATATTTACATATTTCCGTGTCTTTATTTAACTATCTATAAATGCACTTTTCCTTCTAGTTCTTTCCTCTATTTCCTTTTACTTTTTTCTTCTCCCACTCTCATGTTCTGCCTTCATTTGGGTTTCAGTAATTCCTCTGTATTACATTGCCCTTGATTAAGCCCTACCAGACCTCTTATACCTTCCTCACCATCGATTTTCAGTAATTTATTCCCTTGTCCCTGAGTTTGTTAACACCCACTTCCTTCCCCTCACATCCCCCTCTCCCATGGTCCCCTAGAATTGTTGTCCTGTTGTTCTCTCTTCCAGCTTGTTTATCCTGCTGTGGTACGTAGGCTTGTTGTGCCAACATGGCCAAAGCAGACAGGTCAGTTTGTTTTGACAAAATGGCCAATGAACGCATGTAAGATCAATTGAAGGAGGAGATAGAAATGGCTCGGTGAGCTCCGCCCTTGCTCTCTTGCTTTTGAATCTTCGGACCAGCCGGCTGCCTTGTTTGTCCTGTGCCTCCATATCCAAGCTACACTACATGTGGGACACCGAATCCATGGACTGTGTTGCTGAAATGAGGTTCCTTCAAGCCCTGCTTCGCCATGCTCCTGGGATATACATCTCTTGAGCTGGGATTGTTGGACTCTGTCATCTGGCTGACTGTTGGTGACCTGCTTTGCTGTTTGCTGCTTGTGGCCGGATAGCCTGACTTGCCCTACAGCTGCCCTCAAGACTCCAAGGACTGCCAGTGTACCAGCTGTCTCACGCAAGTGAGTTGCACTGAGCCATTTGTACTCAATGCTTTATAGATTAGTTGTACTAATCTATACTGTTTTATAGATAGTTGATTGTCTATTTCTTAGGTTAGATATTCTTCTATCTATATAAATGTATATAGAGAATTATTAGTGGTTTTGTTTATCTAGAGAACCCTAACATACCTGCCTATCTAATTCAGATAGACATGCAGAGACAACAATATATTCTGTGTAATTCTTTAATGTAATTGCATTCTACCATTATAATAATAATTAGAAAGTAAAAATACAGTGTTGATATCAGTATTATAGAAATTATTTACATTAATAGAAGCTAAGAATTTTTTTCACAGCTGCCTCCCCCTACCCTAGTTGCAAAGTATCCTACCCTCTGTTTAAAGTAAATGACAAGTGTCTTGAAACATGAGGGTGTTCATATATGGCAGCTGAGTTGGGATCACAAATATCAAGGCCAAAGGAATCAGCAAACATGCCCCAACTCAAAAGTTGGCAACAAGAACAGTCATCACTCTGCAACAGAACGAAACACTTGCCAGGCTCACTCAAAAGTGAGGCATTGACTTTCCTCCTTAAATGGCTTCCTGATGCCCAAAAAGTGCAAGCCACCTACACCTTCTTCCCACGATTCCCTCTGATTTGGTCTCCTCCACTCAGACCAGAACTGTGCCACTTGTTTAGGCATAAAAAGAGTCCCTTCCAAATGCAAATCAAAACAACAATGAGATACTACCTAACACCCTCAAGGATAGCCCAATTAAAAAAATCAGAAAGCAACAGATGTTGGGAGGGAGACAGGAACTCTTATCCACTACTAGTGGACCTGTAGGTATGAACAGCCACTGTGGAAATCGATATGGCAATATCTAAAATAGATGGAAATTGAGCTACCATGTGACACAGCAATCCCCCCTACTGGACATATACCCAGAAGGGGCACGAAACAAACCAGGACCAGATATCTGTGCTCCAATGCTCATCACAGCACAGCTCATAATTGCAAGGAGTTGGAAGCAATCCAAATTTCCATCAACTGATGAATGGATTAAAAAGCTGTGGTACATACATACAATGGAGTACTACGATTGCTGAAAAGCAGAGATGAATGCATGAAGCACATCACCACATGGGAAGAACTAGAGGAAATTATGCTAAGTGAAGTAAGCCAAGCGCAAAAGAACATGTATGACATGAGTCCACTGCGGTAAGCTTCAAAAAAAAAACATGCAAAAGGGGCATAGGGAAAAGCTATGATATTCAGAAATTCCTGGGGGGAGGCCCAAATAGTATGTCACAGACCAGACCAAATCCAGGACTACATATGGTATCCAGCTGCAGTAGGGGTTAGGAGAGAAGATGGCAATGTGTAGAGAGGGAATAGGGTACTAACCCATTCAAGGAGAGCATATTGTTTATATCTCCACAGGGAAAGAGGGACCAAACCTAACCCCAGTGTTACAGGATGTAAATGCAGCATGACAACATGAGCCGGGAGCCAGTGGAGGGGTCTGAGGACCCAACCCCAATCCCAACTATGTGGACACCCACATCTCCCTCCAGGGGAGTTTGCCTTGGAGGTCAGCACTGAAGCTGCAGCTTGGGGAGTGGGACATGCCTGACCAGAGCACAGGAGAACAAATGAAGGGGGACAAAGAGAGAATGGAGTGCATCCTGTCCCACTAAGCTTTGAGGACGATATTCCCACTCAGAATAGCCAATGCACAGAGAGGACCATATGGCCAGCCTTACTATGAAAGACGCTGTCCCTTGCTGAACCAAGGCCCTACGGGGATAACAATGGAGAAGCAGGATCAGGATTGTACCCTGTCTTACCCAACCATGCCATGGCAAAACACTAAGGGTGTGCAACAGAGCATGGAGTTCCTGAGGGACTGCCAAGGAGATACTTTGGGTCCAGGGGGAGACACCCATCAGACTCAACCAGGGGACATTCCTGGAGGTCAACAAACAGACCTTGAACTATTTACAGATTTTTATTTTTTATTATTTTTATTTTTAACTTATTTATATATCTTATGGACATTGGTATTTTGTTGTTGTTGCTATCAATGTTTTATTTTCTCTGGTCACTTCATCTTAGGATGCCTTGGGGTTTTTTGTACATGTTGTTATCTTTGTAGGTCTATCTAGATAAGATAGACTCAATGAACAGTTTGGAGAGAAAATAATGAGATTGATGGTTTGAAGTGGGGGGGAGACATGGGAGATGAGGAAAAGGGGAAAAGAAGATGGTGTTGATCAAACCAAGGATAACAGAACACGTGATTCTAATCATTGACAAGCTGGGTGTGAGAGACCTGATAGGGGTGGATCAAGAGTAATGTAACAGAGGAAAAATACTGAAACCCAAATGGAGGTTGAGCATGATAATGGGATAAGAGGAAAGTAAAAGGAAATAGAGGAAAGAACTGGCATGGGGGGGTGGTGTAAAGGGCATTTATTGAGGTCTAAATACAGGCATGTACAGAGGTGAATATATTTATATATGACGATGGAGAAATAGATCTACATGCACATACTTATAAAATTAGTATTAAGACAGCAGATGGACATTGGACCTCCACTCAAGTACTTCCTCAAAGCAAGAACACCTTGTTCTATTCAATTAGCATTCCATGATGCTTGCCTTTCTGACACAATCACTGAAGACAAATGTGTGCATAAGCAAAAGTGGTGAAGAAAGCTGATGATGCCCGGCTAACAAAAGATATAGTGTCTGGGGTCTTAAAAGCTTGATAACAAACAAGTGGCCATCTAGCTCAGAAGCAACAAAGCTCACATGGAAAAGCATACCAGCCTATGTGACCACGAGGTTTCAAAGGGATTAGGTATCATGCATCAAAGAACTAAAAATTATATCATTATAAATGAGGGGGAGTACAGATTGGGGACCCAATAGGTGAAGCAACATCAGTAGGTGAAGCAACACCCCCTTACAGAGGGGTTGCAGGGAGAAGATGAGCCAGTCAAGGTACAGTGTGGCAAAAATGAAATATGCAGCTTTTCTCTAGTTCTTAGATGCTTCCTCCCACCCACTATTATGATCCCAATTCTACCTTACAAATCCAGCTAGACCAGGGGATGTACATTGGTACAGATAGGAGCTGGAAACATGAGGAATTCAGGACAGGTGATCCCTTCAGGACTAGTGGTGAGAGTGGTGATACCAGGAGGGTTGAGGGAATGTGGAGTAGAAAAGTTGGCTGATCAAGATGACAATGACTAAGCCTTCAGAAGTTGATGAACTAATGAGTGAAGAGGCCTATGAGAAATACATGAAATCCATTGAGGAGTAAAAATGGGACCCCTGAATAAAGTAACATGAAACAATTTACACCAGCATAGTTGTCTTAAATTAGTGATGGAAAGAGCTGAAGTCGCTTTTAAAAATACCACTGGAACAGAGAAACTAGTTGGGAGCAATTACGCTATTGAAAGAAAGTACCCCTTTATTTCCTAATGATTGCAGAGAAACACCCTACAAACCTTTTTTTCACAACAATCTGTGGTTTTTATGTTAGGATCTAGTAATAATATTCAGAAGTCATGAAGTCATCTGTGGTGAGAATACAAATGTATTCCTAAAACGAATGTAACTCAAAAGGTAAACATTGTTATCTTAAGCCTCCTATAATGCAGCTACTGCTGATATCCAGACCTAGTTTTTATTAGTTCTACAGTATCAGCTGAAGAACAACACTATTTTAAGTTAGCAATACACTTGTCTCACTGGTGCTATTTTTATACAATGAAGCAACAGACTTGCAGTGACATAAGAAACCATTTAATCAAAACTTCAGGTTATTTAAAAAAAAAGAAAGAAAGAAAATAGAATGGCTTGGGTCAGGCACACCTTACTCTTCAAAGTTATATCCTTGCTTTTCAACACTTGAAAGATGTCTTGTAGATTCACCCAATGTGATGTGTCCTTTGACTTCTGGATTACTACTTTCATGAGCACTGAGACGGAGGGGCTCACCTTCTGGCAGTCTCTCTGAAAATACTGTGGTCTTTCTGTGCTTTCAGTATCTGGCAGTGTTTTGATTCTGTCTATAAGGTTTGAGTGGCTAATTCTTCAAAAGTGGATAGTTTATTCCTTATTCGCCATTTGTTCTTAGTCTAGAAGTTCTGTTCACATAAGTCGCCATTCTAGCAGTGACATAGCTTCCAGTATCACATCAATACAAAATCCACCACAGTAAGACAAACTGTCAGACTGCTACTGGTACTAGCTCCACATAAAAAGACCAAATCATGCCCTGAGAAAGATGCTTCCAAGGGTCATGGAATAGTGTGGAAATGTTCAAATAAGATGAAATCAAACATATAAAACAACAGGGCCTACACACAATGGAATACTATGCCTCACTCAAAAGCTCAGACGAGCACATGAAACATATCTCTGGATGGGAAGAACTGGAGGAAATTATGCTAAGCGAAGTCAGTCAATCACAAAAGGAAAAGTTCGGCATGGGCCCCCTGAGGTAAGTAGAAACAGTAGGGTGAGTAAAAAAGAGAAGACTCCTATATGCCATATTAGCTGGCCCAAAAGATAGAGTAAGGGGAGGAGGGAGGACCAAACCCAGGGAGATACATGTTGGAAGGGGGAATGGGGAAGGATGGGGGGGGGGGGAGTAAAAAGGGAGTTCAAAAGTGATAGGATAACTGAGGGAATGGGGCACTAATCCACCCAGGGAGAGTATATGGGTCTTGTCTCCACAGAAACCGGAGTGGGTGAGCAGTTCCTACCACGAAACACACAACCATGAAGACAATGTGGACGCATGGAAGGATGCAAGAAAAGAGAGCTATAGAGCCGGACGCAACCCGAGTCAGATGGACTCCATCTCTAGTAGTGGGTGTGGCAGAGAACAGGGTGGGGGAGGGACCAGCATCCCACACCCACAGGGACAAAGAAAAGAAGGGAAGAAGAAGAGAGCTGGTCCAAGCTCCACGCTGACACATGATGCTCAGAGGAATACATCCCTCTGGAGACCCATTGTGCCACAGAAAGGACTGGGCAAATGATTCCTGAAAGAGAGGAGAGGAGAGGGGGGGGGGACAAACACATGGACAGGTTGGGGGAGCAATAAGTGGTTAGGAATCAATGGAAAGGAGGGTATGGGAGGTCTGGTCGGGATTAAGCAAGGACAATGAATCTATGAGAAAACAATGAAATGCCAATGAAGGTGGAACATGATGGTGGGACAGGAGGGGGATGGAAGGAAATAAGGAAAGAGCTAGAAGGCAAAGTGCACTTACAGAGGTCTAAATATAAGTATGTCCGTACATAGATACAACTATCTATTATAAGGGGAATAAATTTAAGAACATATCTATAGGCCAAATATTAGGGTAGCAGGTGGACCTTGCGCCCTCACCCTGGTGCTCCCTCAATGCAAGAACACTTTGTTTCTATGAATCTGGCATTCCTCGAGGCTGAATGGCCCAACATGATCACTGAAGTAAAATGGGTGCACAAACAAATGTGGTGAAGAAAGCTGAAGGTGCCCAGCCATCAAAGGATACATCAAGTGTCTTGAAAACCTGAAGATAAACATTAGACCATTTACCTGAGAAGAGACCACAGCCACACAGAAGAAGCACAACAGCCAGTGTGGTCAGATGGTGGTGAAAGTGGTAAAAGGTCTAGGCAATAGACATCAAATGGGGCAGGAAAAAAAACAAAACAAAACAAACATATATCACTGTGTGCACACATCCCCAATGTACCAATTGAGGACATGTAAGAGCATGAGCAAGGGTGGTGAAGAAAGCAGAAGGGCCCAGCTATCAAAAGATAGAGCATCCGGGGTCTTAAAGGCTTGAGCATAAACAAGCAGCCATCTAGCTCAGAAGCAACAAAACCCACCATAA